>CAJVPI010000479.1:0-28958 GCA_910592345.1 Paraglomus brasilianum
AAACTCAGTTATTTATACGCAAGTAGGGTTGGTATCGTAATGCCAATAAATAATTTTATAATGTTGTTACCTGGTTGGTTGTCTTTACTATTCCAAACGGACATACAACATGGTTAATTCATTAATTCGTATGCTGCCCAATATCAGGTGTTGTACGGTGTATAACGAGTATGGTTTAAATGTTATTATACATTCCAACAACTCATTACAGCAAGTATGAATGTTGTAATCGCGTCGTCATCTTCGATTCATATGGATGAATCTCTTTAGTCTTTCGATTTTTGAGATTTTCACAATATAATTGACTTTTATTGATTTCCAATTTCCCCTGTTATTATTGCTTTGACTCATTTTTTGTTGACGAGGTTCCTGCAGGTCTTGAGATATATTTTATGATGTGAATTAGATTAACGAATGGAATTTTATACTAAGGATGTAACAAACTCTTATTTAATTCACACATATCTTTCGTCTTATACGGGTGTTTGTATGGTATGAACGTATAATTGATTGGTTAGTGGTGGTGGTGTGGTTTTTGTCGTGGGGAGTTTGGATATATTTTTACTGATGGTTTTGATATCAACTAAGTGCGGTTAAAGGTTTCGTTGTCACAGGTGGGTTGTCGTTATGAAATGTACACTTCCGCGAAGAAAACAACGGATATACGCAATTTCGATGGTTTACGATTTATATAAATTGCCTTACTATGCTGTGGTTTTATTTGTGAACATCAGATGTTGTAGGGGCTGTATATTATTTGTTTACTATTGATTGATGATATGATAGTTGCATGCTAAAATGGGAGGCAATCATTTCACCGACAAATCTTCACCAACATTATTTCGAAGTTATCTTTTTTTGGTAGTTAATTGTCGGTGAAATGATTGTCGATGAAATAATACGGACCCGCTAAAATACATTATATAATTGGTCAAATAATAAATCTAAGTTAATTTCGTCATTTTCGAGAAATGCATACCAGAATAGAGATGTAGGGCCCAATAATTTTTAGAATAAATTATAATATTAATATTCCTTACTGAGCGATATTAACTAAATAAGGAAACATTGTCCGAGACTTGAATGGAGGACATACTCTTGCAAAGTAGGTAAATCAGCGATTTGGATAACTCATGGTAGACTCGTTAAAATTGGATTCGTTAAAATGATAACTGAACGAATCGCTATTTATAAGAAAATTTATATTACTTTTGCGATAAAATGTGAAATTTGAATGTAAATTGAGTCAGGTTTTTGTGTATATATTAATATGCGATTATATATGGAAGTTGATTGAGATTGATTTAAATTATTGAATTACTTATGGCGTATAAGGGCAAAATGGCAAAATTTCACAGCGCCACAAAGAATTTTTGCAACTGCGGAACCGTTATCGATGTGCTAAATCGAAAAAGTTTTTTGAGCAGTAATAAAGTAGAGAACACTGAGCATTGCGGATAGTCCACACTAGGCAAAAAGCATATTTGGATAGGAGATGTTCTCTCTGAGTGACAACTTTCGTCGAAGGCATTAAAGTGTAAAATAGTTTTTAAATGCTAATAGAGTAGAGAACATTAAGCATCAGAAAGTACACATGTTCTCTCTGAATGACAAGCACTTTTTTTTATAAGTTAGAATGTTTTTTTATAATTTAATATAGGCGTGAAAAGCTAATACTAATGTCATGTGATAAGGGAAAAGTTGGTTTTTTCCTAATAAATAAACAGAGAGAGCGGGCAATCACTCGAGTAGTGAATCGTGAATCATGATATAAAACCGGCGGGTTGGTGCGAAAAAGTATGGTCCTATTCATTTCATGTTCCCACTTTTTTGTTCCCATTCGGCAGGAACACAGAAAATGAATACATCAATTTTTCCCTATTCTGTTCCTATAACTAAATGCGTAGATGATCTGCAACTGACTGCCAATCAGATTTTAGCTTAAATTCGAGAGTTAAAAAAAAGTTGATTAATATCGTTACGTTCATGAATAATAGGTCTCTGCTGCTACTTCGACAAGCACTGTTACTGGCAGTACTGTATATGTCAGTCCTTCACCTGGCGAAAGGTTGATTTTCTCGTAGGAGTTGACATAATAATAATGGGATCGTGTGTTCACATTCATTTCTTTTTTTGATGAGGAACAAAATGGACACAAGTCTGATCGTGATGTTGTGTCCATTTTGTTCCCACTTTTTATTACCTAAATTAGATATCCAACCCAAATTTGGAAGGTGAAAAAAGGAACAGAAACAGGAACATGAAATGAATAGGGCCTATGAGATCTGCGAAAATCGGTAACAAGCATGAACAGATCATACTAGAAATGGATAATCACGAAAAAGTTGGTTTTTTTTGCCACCACTTAGTTAAGTTTCAAAGGCGGACACTGATCAAACCTGTTTTTTATTGATATTGAGTCTTAAAAACATTATCGTTGACTATTAATTATTGTAAAATTTTACTTTATTTGTAAATGGATTATTTTGCTTACTATTTCATATATATAATTACAGCCTTTTTAAAACGTCGGGGTATTGACTTAAAAGTGATACATAATAATAATAGAATACATCATAGTGTTTAGTCGTATGTTCAGTAACCACATCTCACAGCAGTTATTGAGCCTCGTTGTACGAAGGAATTCTTAGAACAGTTGATCAATTTTTCGTGAAAAGCATTACTCCGGTAATGTTCATGTGCAGTGTTTTCGGCCGTATATGTTATACATCGTTTTGTGAATATGTAATTATTTCCGTTATATGCATATCCGAGTCATTATAAAATCACCGTCTTTTCAAAACGTCGTTAAAGGGGTGATGCATAATAATAATGGAATACATTGTGTTTAGTCGTATGTTCATTAACCACATCTCGCAGCAGTTGTTGTACGAAGGAATTCTTCTAACAGTTGATTTTTCGTGAAAAGCAATACTCCGGTAATATTCATGTGCAGTGTCTTCGCCTGTATATATTATAGTGGGTATGTAAATAAAAGTGTTTGTGTTGATTTATACGGGCTGCTTTGATGTTATATTTCGGCGTTTCACGGAGCGTCGTCGTCGCAAGCTTCTCCTACTTTTTTTACAGCTTTCTACCAAGGTAAACACCAGCACAGCAGTGTAGTAAAAACAATGAGAGATATACCATACCAATTACCACACGATCGATGACCGTCAGTTGTGTAGTAGAAAAATGTCCATGAACGTCCTCCTCGATACCTACTGGACGGTACTCCTCCTCCTCCTTTCCCGCTACTTTCGCTACTTTCGCTACTTCCTCTACTACTACTCCCTTCTCCTCCTCTGCCGCCTTCAGACAAGTACATTTATATGTGTAAGTAAAAGTATCAAGATAATAAATAGATTTACTGCTTTGGAGCTTATTCTCATTATGATTCAGGTAGTTGTTGCCAGTACCAAAATAACACCCAAAAAATTTCGTTCCTTTTATAATTGGTTGAGTATGCAAGTTTGTATGAAACTGTTTTATTCTAAAAAGTGACGATATATACATGTAAAGTTCTGGAAAATTAATCGCCCGATTCCCTGAGGTTGACCCTCAAAGTTAGTTTTTTTTTGGTAAAAAACATGCATATTGCTTTATGCGAATGGCAATTGCTTGCTGAACACATTCGTGGGTGTTTGCAATTATATTTACTCTGAATGGTAATTTAAGAAAGCATAGACCAAACAGAACGCCGTATTATATTAACGATATGATGTGTCACTTCACGTGTCCCACGTGTATCACTATTCATCATACTATGCGTCATTGGTAGGGTACAGAAACAGAGGTCATACTTTAACGTTAAGCCAATGGTATTGCCATTTGTTGAAAGGACAATAGTAAGCAAGAATGGAACACGATCATTGTCGAGCCATACCACAATATAATGGATTTTCTTACGCAAGTAATAAAAACAACATATCGTACGAATCGAAGTCTGACATTGGGAACCCGCAACAACATGCAATTTTAGTAATTAATTGATTTTAAGACATTTGGTGACGGACAAACATTTGTTGAAATCGCTTAACTTGATATGCAACATTATAATCAACCGAATAATAAACCACACATATTAAATGCTGTTGAAAGAAATGTAGATTATATGCCCGTATTTTAATATCTGATAAATTAATTGGCCAAGAGAATTTTATATACGTATAGTCAATCTTGCATAACGAAACGAAAATTAAGAAAGATGTTTAATTACGTAAACAAAATAAAAACAGCCAGAATAATGCACCAAACAAGTTGCCGGTACAATTAGCCAATCAGTCTCGTTTGTAAAGGATTCCGTAGCACATTTGCAATATAGGGCACCTACACTATCCATCACACACTACTAGAGACCCAATAATGTTACACAAATACTTTCAGGAAAGATCACTTTTGTCGGATTAAAGACAGAGACTGCTTTGCTTGAATTGTTAATGGAGTTGGGCTTGAGGATATTCAAATAATACAACTTTTTCCATTCGAAGTCTCTTCAACAAAGAGGCATTTCTACGTTAAGGTGTAAGTGAAATTCTTGTCAGTATCAGTAAATCACAGACACAGAGTCGAATACAGCAAGCCCATCATATCTCTCTCCGATGCAAAAGATTTGACGCAGGAAAGTTTGGACAGATTGAAAAATATGATTATGTACTACGCAGGTCAATCTTTACGCACTGTCGCTATATGTTATCACAACTTTGAAGAATGGTCTCCGGCATATATACAGGTGGAAAGATAATGGAAGGCCAAAGTTTAGAATCTACCGCTGAGAGGGACGCTATTATTCCAAATCTACAAGTCCCGAGGATAAGAGGATACTCGTTAGCAGACTAAAGAATTAGGTGAATTTGTTGCTGTGACTGGGAGACGGTACTAACGACGATCTTGTACCGAAGACCACGATATCGAGTTCTCTACTGGGACAGAAGTAGCCAAAGAAGCATCAGCAATTATTCTGATTGATGACAACTTTTCGAATATTGTTAAAGTCATGATGTGGAGAAGCAGTGTAAATGATGCAATTAACTGACTGTTAATGTGACGGCCGTACTATTGACTTTTATTTCTGCAATAAGCAACGATGAGGAGAACATCAGTGTTAAAAGCTGTGCAACTACTATAATTATGGACACTTTCGCGGTTCTGGCTCTTGCAACCGACCCTCCCACGTCCGATTTACTTGATAGGAAACCTTCGAGCCACGTACTGACATGTGGAAGATGATCATTGGACATAGTTCAATTGGCTGTTACTCTTGTTAAAGCGCCTTTTATACAGAGAGGAGAAGCATTGTTGAATTACGGGGATGATCAGTTGCAAACTTTATTTTTTAATACGTTTGTGTTCTTGCAAATATTCAACAAGCTGAACATATTCAAGGGAATTTTGGCTAATCAATTCTTTATGTTTATATTCGTTCTGATGGTTAGCGGACAAGCATTGATAGTTAACTATGGCGAGCTTGCATTCCAAATGATTAGCTTAAACGGAGAACAATGAGCTATTTCTTTAAGTCTTGGATTTATATTTATTCCGGTTGGAGTGATAAAAGACAATTCGCGGTGGTAGACTACGCGTCTAGATTGCGAGCAGCCAAGAGATCGCTGCAGCAACCATGGTTCCTAGTTTAGTCGCTTGTATAAGTCGGAGCAGGATGGTCACCGAATGCGGCGAATAGACCGTCTCGACAGCAGAGTAGAATCAGACTTAAAGTTCATATTATTTGCGAAAATCCCAAAACGTACGACAAATTGCGGCCTGACAGTACAGGCTTAGAGTATATCTCAATAAACTTTGTGCGTGGTTAATGGAATGAGTTACCCAACTAAATGTCAGCCAAGAAAGCTTTTGTTTACTATTACTCATCCTGATCAGCAAGGACTTTCGTTGCAAAGCGCCGATATTCGTCAAGTATAGAAGTCATTGACCATCTTTGCAATTTCCCTAGACAACATACCGATGTTTGCCCTTATTACAGTGAATTAGAACCGGATGATCTGTATCAAGCTGCATCGTTACTGATTGCCACATTATAAACTAGAGAAAGAAAGCTTTCACTAACCAAGAACTTTTACTAACGCAACTTTTGTTCGATCTCAATGAATGGTTCCCAAAGTCTGGGTTAATACGCACTTTTGTGAATTATCACAAGCGTCGAATCGATTACATTACCTTATACTACCCTACCTAGTCGATTACGAACTAATGCAGTTCGTTAAAATCGTCCCAAACTAAATGAATTCGTTCATGCACAAAAACAGCTTATTGCCTCACATTATTGGCTTCTGAGAAAAGGGCATTTGCTTGTTGGATGTGAAGGTTTAGGCTAACAATATCAGTCGTGAAATCACTTTTGTATGACACTTGTTGTATGTCCTACATAAGATTTTTCAATATCTCCCTTAAAAAGATTATTTTGTATGGGGAGTTATTACCAAAGAAGCTATGTCATGATATACTAAATTTTCAAACTGACAAAGATTATAAACCAAAGACTCCACTGTTACCATCAAGAACAGGCAAGCATCAAAAGCAGGACAAGGATATGATATTGATTCACTATCATGGATCTCATCAAAGATTGCGGAAGCAACAAGGCAGCTTCAAGAAAATAATAATCAGAGAAAAAAATCTATAAAGCAAGATGGAGCTTATAAGCTTACTCTGCTTTATAGACAAAGTAGGGATGGTGATCAAGTTGCAAAATTTAGGGAATTGTGTAATTGCAAAGGGCCCATCAGATACTGATGAAATACTTGGTGGATATAACCCACTTTCATGGGGTTCTAATTATGGTTATGCTGAAACAAGTGAAAGTTTTATATTTGCATTAGATAAAAACATGGATCAAAGTATAGTAAGTTTTGTTAATAATAGTTCAGGAGCAATTGACGATGATGATAAATGTTCCCCTGACTTTGGGAAAGGCAGTGATTTATATTTTAGTGATAATACCTGGAGAAGACCTTGTGCTGAGAAATCTACCAACTTCCAATAAGAATTCAACAAATTATCCTGAATGGGCTGATTGGGAGGTGTTTTTGTTTCTAAACTTTAATTTAACCTAACCTGAATTGCTTTATATTTATATTGTCAAGTTTATGTAATTCAATTGGCATATATTAGAATTATATTGTTTGGTTGAGTTTCTGTGATCCTTATTATTATTAGGCACACACAAAATACTGATTTTACTACCTAACAAAGAGTCACATAAATGATTAAAGAATAACAGTCACTGGACATTTGATTTTATAAGACTTTATTGCTTAACTACTGATACCAGCTATAGCTAATTTTAACATGTTACAACTGACTCTTGTCAGAGAAACAGATGTGCAACAAAGAATGCGGCAAAAGGCCAATTAGATAAGTATAGTAGGAGGAGGGGGAAAGAAGAGGAAATAGCTGGGTAGATGATAGACTTAATTTTAGGTGTTGATGGCCAAGAAGGTAAAGGAAAGAGAGATTTATTTTGAAGTAGGTTATGATAGAAAGAATGTAGATATCAGGGAGGGAGGAGATGAGGAACCAAATGTGTAAGAAGTATAAGATGTCCAAATTGTCCAGATAAATGAGGAAAAGTACACCTTTAGCGTTCAATCGTAGGTGTAAACAAATAAAGAACGCAAAACTCCAGATAAATGAGGAAAAATGAGATGGATTATATGTTTATGATTAGAGAATATGGAGTGAGATGAAAGTAGGTACAAAAAGGAAGATAAAGAGAAAGGAGATTGTAAGTGTTTGAAAGAGGATGTTATTGGACATAAGTATGAATAGAATGGAAGTAAGAGGGCAATAAAGACAAAAGTTTGAATAAGGTGATACTAGTGACAGGGAGACCAACAGGGAGAGAGAAATGAGAAATTTTCTAGAGTAAGTCTTGACCTGGCTTGTCTCAATTTATTATATTACATAATTATAAAATTTACTTTCGGCTATAATGTAATCGATACATCCATTTCTTTATTGATAACATCAAATCAAAAACATGAAAATGTGGCGACTCTGTAATACATTTAATATTAAGAGAATTCGCTCTCTTTATCATGTAACTCATCGCGAGTATCAACTGCTGTATAACTAATAATTCCTAAGGTGATATAAACCTTGATCCAAAGAATCGAAGGTCCAACGATCGAACAATCCACCAAACTTGAGCCAAACTTAATGATCCAAATTGGTCTATTAAATTTTCCAAAATCTTGCATATGAATTGAGAATATATCAATATTATCATGATTTTCTCTTCTTATTCCTACTAATATAATAATCCCAAGTGCAAATGCTATAATAAGAGGTATTACTATAAAAACATAAGCCGACGAGTCGACGTAACCTTTCTCCGCAGCCAGAAAAAGAAAAACTAAATCTATAACAAACGTTGAGAAACGTATGATTGTTACTATTAATAAAGGGTTGAGAGATAGTTTGTCCATAATTCGTGAATGTATTGTGATACAACAGCAAATAACTTGACTAGTAGTAATGTTGGCTATGAGATAAGTAATAAAAAAAAAATCACGAGTAGTCTTGTAGGCCCTGACCCAGAACCAAATCTTTAAAGAAAGTTGCGCATAGTTAAGAATAATGGCAAGAAAAGTTAACCAAGCACGACTGAAAATACTGGTATCAGTCTTATTATTTTTAGCAACCAAGAGTACCGGAGTGAGAACCGTGATCAGAAGGTCGAAGACCGTCTCGATAACTTCATTAGATAAACCGAGGTTTTCTTTAAAAGCATTAGCCGAGTCGGAAAATCCAAGGATAATTAATAACAAGAGCTGAATATGCCGAAAAGAAAAATTTAATCGATTTGACTGGAGGACACGCGAGTCAATTAGGTATCGCTTCTGACATCGAGTATCTTTCGAAAGCTCGGAAGTAGAAACTTTTTCTCTAAAATTGTTTCTTACAAAATAGTTATCAGTACTCGAAGACATATTCCCAATGGCGAGTTTGACGGAATAATAATTTATTGGTTGCTAAATAGGCCGATATTTTATATGTATGTCGTATGTAAATCCCGTCACTATGTAAATCCTGTTTAGGATCCCCAAAAACCGCACTTACATTATGTAAATCCCATCCGGAGTCCCCAAAACCGCATTTACATATGTAAATCCGGTATTTACATAGTGACGGGATTTACATACAACATGTATTTTGTCGTGTGTAACCTCAAAGATATATAATTGGTCGGATAAGGGCTGCTCAACGGAATCATTCCTCCGACTATTTCCATTACTTACATAGTATATACAGACTACAGAGATTTTCTGATAAAAGATTTTCATATATATGGTTTACTAGTAAGCTTCAAGGCCTTTCTGTATAGTAGATATGGAAGTGTGTTTGAAATTTTTGAAGTTTCAACCTTCTGAAGGCAAGGCCTAGTTTGAGCTCTTTGTAAATGGGCTGAAGTTTATGCATGCACCTGATGCATGAAAATCTCTGAGCTTTTGTTTGAATCAATGTAATAAATGGTTTTTTTCGTATATTAAGTATTACTCCGAAACCATCCGGCGAAATCCATTCATACATTATTGCTGTCTCTAATATTAAACGGTGGAGTAAGTAAGTTTCAATGCACAATTAAATTATTCTTTCTGTTACTGAATTTGAGCGAAGCGAACTTGACAGGTAGCATCCAAAAAGCAGTACAGTCAACTCTCTTTATAAGAACCTTTTTTGTACGGACTCCGATGCCTTATAACGATTACCTGTGCTTTGCCACATCGTATATTCTCTATAGTATATTCTTAATGGTACTACGCTGCATGTAAGAACCTGCTGATTGTAAAGACCTGCTGGTTTTAAGGACCGATTTTTTGCTTTGCCTGAGGTGGTCTTTATAGAGTTGACTGGTATACGTAATCTTTTGGTCAAAAAAATTTTTTTTTGTTTAAAACAATCGAACATGAGACTGTAAAAACATATTTGTATAATATGCCGTGAAATCTGACGTCAAATTTTTGCACTGCTTATATCAATTATGATATCCCCAAGAAAAATAAAGTTGGTGCAGTTTACGGAGTGGTAACAAATGTTCACGTGATACGAATATTAATAAATTATGCGTTCTTCGCCACATACAGTTTATTGAAATATTTGACCTATAGGTATGTTGCGTTGCATTAGTCTTCTTTTCTCTAATTTATCTCTCTAGAAATTTGTATACTTCAATTACCTTGTTGGTAATAGTGATACTATTACAATTTATTAATTGGACTTTATGTTAGAATGACTGACTTTACGACCTGGTATTGATAGCACTTAACATTAACGCTTGAATTGAATGATGACAAAATCCTACCAATTATTATTGTAATTTACATTTAAAATCACGTGGGTGCATTTAGAGAATTAGGCGGAATTATCAAAATCCATTGAGCGAGCAGAATATAAAGGTTTTGGATGTACAGTAGGTTCATCGTCGTGAAGCAATTTTAAAGTCTGTGATAATCTACTCGATAAGTTTACGTCATGTTTAATATGGTCGATATTCATTGACTGGCTGGAAAAATTTGTTCAAACTATGCGCGCACATAATCGACGAACAATAATGTTAATGGATAATACGGCATGTCACAGAAACTTACTAATGTTACCCTTTATTTCTACCTCAAACAGCTGCTATATTGAAACCTTGTGATGACGCTGGTACAATCTGGTCAATACGAAAAACTCTGTACTGACGTTGATAAATTTACTATTAAAAATGCTATTTTATAGTAGCAGAGGCAGGAATAAAGTCAGCCAGGCGCAAGACGGGGGATAAACGACTAGGACTAGAAAAGTTGTTTGAATAAAAAAATTCAGGAGAGGACCTTATTACAGTACTTAATAGATTGCCTACCATACACTAACAAATTGACAGCCAAAGGTTTGTTTAAGAAGTGGTTTTGTTATTTAAGTCAGAACTTTCAATTGGACCCAGTCAGTGATCAAAACATAATTGATTTAATACGAGGATAGTGAACAATTAGAAAATATCGAAAATTATTTTAAAGAGAAGCTTATTCCGCCATTCAGACTACATGAATATTATGGAACAAAAACGTAATGACGGCGCACAAGGTAGCGGGAGAGTTATACTGCGTGACATAACAGTATGAATATGGGAAAAAACAATTAGATTGGTTTATAGCGTCAAATAAGATAACTGTGGTTGCATAACTAATGGTTGTACAATATGCAGTCTCGTTCTAACAGGCCAAATTAAAATACCTGCCATTACGCTTTTTTCGTATTAGATAATAGTGTAATTTTATAACAAACACTGACATTTACTCGATATATTACAGAGTCACGTTGATGTCATGTTATCATTATCGCTATCATCGTGATCAGTTTTACGGTGTACCCTAGGCACCTCAGATCTCAGACCTCAGACCTCAGACCTCAGACCTCAGATCTCAAACCACTATATACAATATGTATATTTTTGTCCATCCTTTTTAGATCACATTTATAAGATAGACGGATATTTGGCACTACTAAGTAAAATTTTATTAACCGTTTATAACTTTTGGAACATATTTATAATGCAAATAGAAAAGGATTGCAAAATGGTGCCATTCCATAAATGGTCCTTAAAATCGAGATTTTAAAGCATAACATAAGAGATATTCAGATTTATTAATTTTCTATTTCCGTCGATTTTAGCAATCATCTTATTCCATGTCCCGATTTTCATTTCTTTCTAGCATTGTACAACGTATATACCTATATAGTAAAACGCCATAGATTTAAAGAATAGAAACACATTATGGACACATAATATATACAAGTGGCTCTCGATATATAAAAACCCTTCGATATAAAAAATTTTCGATATAATAATAAGAAAGTGTTTTTGCTGGATCCGATTTAAAATCTTATAACAAATAACTCTCGTTATAAAAGATTTTGATATAAGAAAAGAATGGTCTACGAAGTAAGACCTAACTGGCGAAAATAAGCACTATGATAATGATTGTTTATTGAAGATTCTTAAAGCTTTAATCTGGACGAGTTAGTTGCTGAGATGGAACAACGTACTGGGAAGGTAGTGTCTATACCTACGCTATGGTGGTCGTTGAAGCATTATGGAATTACTCGGAAAAAGGTTGACTATTCAGTGTACAGTGCACCCTCCCTAAATGCACACATTATATAAACTCTCCATAAATGCATGGTATGGTTCGGTCCCAGCTTATAAGAACATTATATATTTTGCTCTGTAAATGCACACTCCCTTTAAATGCACACTTTTGATTTTTTTTTTACTATGGTTCCGACAACGTGCACTTAGAGAGAGTTCACTGTAGTTTGTCAACACCGAGCTTTTGCTCACTATAATCGCATTTTACAAAAATCTCTAAATAAAAAAAAGCAAGCCAGCTAATATCCTTACGCCACATATGGGAGTTCGTGTAACGACATTGAAATTTCCGGCGGAACCTTAAGCTATTCCTACCAGCATTAACGGCAGTTAGTGACCTTTATTGGCTTAATACTCGCGAATTTCAAGATTCGATTTTGTATACAACCTTTGGGTTCTACGTTGGTTCTTCCGATGGATTAATCTCGAAAGTCTATCGGTTGGGAAAGTTTTCAATAGCAAACGCGTTCATAAACAATTGAATAATAACTCTGATGCTTAAGTTCCGACTAATTAGATGGCAAGATCGAATTTGTTAACCGCTGATATCGAGAAAGCGTGTTATACTAACCAGCGATCGACTACAACAAACCAGGAAAATAACGAATAAATGAATAAATTAATATTTATAACACTGTTTATTGAAATAACAATTATAAGGATGAATCTTAAAATCTGAAGATATCTAAAACTACAAATGCTTATATACCTTCAATCGTTTCACTAAAACTGATACTAAATTTCAGAACGGTTAAACTTGATATCATATTGGGACTTATCCAATTCCAATGTGCCGCAGACCGGAGCCACAAGGCGGAAATCACGGAAAAATACGTGACCATTTGAGTCTGAGTCCATTTCGATTCGACAACTGCCGTGGTATGCCCATCAATGTTTCAAGCGGATAAATTGTCCCAACACCAAATACATAAATGCTAATTGAACTATGCTCTGTTGTCCAATGATCATCTTCCACATATCAAATGAAATCAGTACGTGGCTCAGGTTTCCTATCAAGTAAATCGGACGTGCAAGAGCCAGAGCTGCAAAAATGTCCATAATCATAGTAGTTGCAATGCTTTTAACACTGATTTTCTCCTCATCGCAGAAATAAAAGTCAATAGCACGGCCGTTACATTAACAGTCAGTTGGAATTGGAGAAACTTCTTTGGCTACTTCTGTCCCAGCAATACCCATAGAGAACCCGATATCGGTGGTCTTCAGTACAGGATCGTCGTTACCGTCTCCAGTCACAGCAACAATTCACCTACTAACGAGTATCCTCTTATGTACTTGTAGATTTGGAATAATAGCATCCCTCTCAGCGGTAGATTCTAAACTCTGGCCCTTTCCACCTATATATATTCCACATTGGCAGTCAATACATTATCACCAGTCACATATACATCGGCCTTTACAATTAAGTACCACCTCCCTAACTCTCAGTGGATCCTTATACCAACGATTCCAATAAGCGTGATATCGTTAGATAAATCCACAAATGTAATCTGTCTTCATTAGAAGTGTTCATATTTGCCGGAGACCATTCTTCAAAGTCGTGATAACACATGGCGACAGTGTGTAAAGATTGACCTGCGTAGTACGTAATCATATTTTTCAATCTGTCCAAACTTTCTTGCGTCAAATCTTTTGCATCGGAGAGAGAGATGACGGGTTTGCTGTATTCGACTCTATTATGTATCGGGATTTACTGGCAAGAATTTCACTCGCACCCTTAACGTAGAAACGCCACTTTGTTGAAGAGACTTTGAATGGAAAAAGTTGAATATCCTCGAGCCCAACTCCATTAACAATTTTAATCCGACACGACAAAAGTAATCTTTCCGTTGGGTATCCCGTCGGATTCCCTAGTTGTGTGATGTATAGTGTAGGCGGCCTGTTTTTGAGAATGTGCTATCCTTTACAAACGAGACCGATTGGCTAATTGTACCGGCAGCGACCGCATCTTGTTTGAGTGAGGATGCGTTGTATTCCAATGTAGTAAGCATTGTGAGTATATAGGAGTCGTTATGACAAATTAGGTGGTCATATGTTTTCATTTACAATTTGAACATCTTCGATATGCAAGCAATTATTTCCAATGACGTACACATGGACACGTGAAGTGACACATCATGAGATTGTAGACAATGTACGTGTATTCGGTAATTATTGTCATTAACGTTATAATCATTGTTGCGGACTTGCGCAGTAATCATGATATAGAAGAAGGAAGAACCCGTAAAAAAGGAGAATCTGCAGAAGAATGTATCCAACTTTAGCATTATTCTGAAGAACGGAGACAGCATAATCAGATGGAACGACTACATTGTATAATCATCTTCTATATGTTTGTTGACATCATCGCATATTATTAATCATAAAGTGCAGCTTTATTTGCTGAACGCGTGACTTTGCAGCAATGGGTGAATGCATAATATGAGTTAGTACAGCAATTTCATATGCAGATTGTTTGATTCCCATGATGTTATATTACATCACTCTTCGTTCACTGTGCTTTTTTGTTATTTCCCCCACCCCCTAATACGCCCACTCACACCTTGTTCTACATTTAAGGGCAAATTTACGACGCCCCTCACTTGGCGACGACACAATACCTACCCGTCTCCAGATGATCTGCAGCTCATATAAAGGGTTGGAATTTATCAGCAGCCAGCTGATAGAGATAACTTTAATAATAACAAACACATTTCATATCGTAAATTTGTTTTCATCTTTGATTTCGTTTCGATGATAGTATCACCCTTACTGTATGCGCCTGTTTAACACATAAGTTGGTGTTTCAGCTTATGTTCAAAGAAAGCAGATTTGAAGTTTATGAATGACGTGAGAATAATGAGGGTCTACGTTTCTTTTTTAAATTAAATTATTCAACAATTTAATTTACATATAGAGGCATTTTTTTTGTAGTTTATTGAAATTGTAAAATCGCATAAGTTTTAACAAGCAAAAAGATTTGACAGCTGATCTTTATTACACTAACAATAAATTTGTGCTATTAATAAGTGCAAGCGCAATTCGCTGTTATTTCTTACCCCTGGTATGGAATCATGGATTTTCCGCAACACCGAGGCATGATAAATGTATCATACATATAATCGTACATGATCGACAACCTGGTTTATTTATTTCATATTTCTCTCTCATTATCTATCTTATCTTGACAATGATCGATTGTTCAAAAGCTGTCGAGCAGTGCATCAAAAAAAATAATACGGAATATGGTTTGACAATTAAGCCCAACCATCGACTATGGTACAAATATATTAAAGTTACTATAAAAAAGATTCCAATAGTGTTGTAATAATTATCATTGATACCGTATACAGCAAGTCGACTTCTTTATAGTAAGTATCATTGTAAACGTATATTATCATATCTCGATCAGATAAGACCATATTCACATGATTTGAAGTTATACTAACCATAATAGACGAACAAGAAAAAGTCGTATGTATGGAAATACTTACCTATAGCGTTTGCAAACGCCTCTTTCTCTGTTGACATAATAAAGTTTCGATAATAAGTGCATGAAGCTTTATTCTTTAACGTTGTAAAAAGAGAAAATGTTCTTTGTTCTTGATTGCTCTGTCCCCCCGCTACATTTTTTTACCTATTATCCCACACATATGCTACGTCTTCATGACCTCCTCACCTTATCGCTATGGGGCGATTGTTATTTCTGTTGTACATAATTGTATAGTAGGCACAACACAAGATGACATTCATTCAGCGCGCTAAATCTTTTAAACCGTCAAAACAAATTTGTGTGTGACCTGCCTAATCAATTTATTTATTACCATTAGGGGGCTACAGTTGTGCATGGGAAAATCTCTGTTCTCAGTGCATGTGGCTTTGGGAGTACCCTGCTTTTCACAATACAGCATATATTTTCGGGAATACTTTGTTTATGAGAACCATCTCGGCAAAGCAAAAATCGGTCCTTATAGACAGCGATCCTTACATGCAGCGTAGAATATACGATAGAGAAATACGATAAGAATGATAATAGGTTATGTGTTCTCGTGATCTGTATCAACAACTCGATCTGATCGATGAGTCACATTTGTTGCACAGCAGACGGTGATCTGTCTGTCTATATATCTAAACATATTGTATGTGCATGAGATATATATAATGTCAACAGAAGAGAGAATGTGATAGGATTAGATAAGCCTATGGTTAATGCAGTAATGATAGGTGCCGATTTTTACGTTTAATTATAAAATATATTAACTATAATGTAGTTCTTTGCAAGGGACATAGCCTTCATGTATTTTATTACTCTCATCAGCTTACCTCTCCTGACAGTTGGTAAGGATGTAAAAGGATATATTTATGCTAACAACCACTATCTTTATAATAAAATTTACACACCGTTTACAATTTAACTGCATGAAATCTTTACATTGACAGCTATAAAAAGTTTGCCGTAAAAGGAAAAGACATTGGAACCCAACACACTTATCTCATAATATAATAGATCATTCAAAACCTTTTGGCTTTCAATAATTTATATAACAATTGTTTGCTGTCTCAAGAAAGTAGGAAATAGACCAATCGATAAAGTTACTTAATACGTGAACAATTTCATCTCCTGTTCTGTCATGGATCATTGTTTGTTTGCATCCGTTATTTGTTTAAATATTACAAATTATTGCGAGATAGGGGTATATTAGTGGCGTAAATAAAAACGCCAAATGGTGAATTACAAGGAATTGGACCGGGTACTTGTCACTTTTAGAATAAAACGTTACATTCCAAATTTATAATGCAGCAAAAAAAAAAAAAACCCAACCTTGCATGCTCAACCGTTATAAAAGGAACAAAATTTTTTCTGGTACTAACAACTACCTAAACCATAATGAGGATAAGTTTCAGAGTAATGAATCTATTTACTATCTTGATGTTTTTACTTACACATATAAACGTCCTTGTCTAAAGGCGGTGGAGGAAGGAGCGAGTGGATATCATCGTCCAGCACGTTCATGGACGTATTGTGACTATTGTTGTCATATCTCTCATTCTCTATGCTGCGCTATATAAGTCATTGCCGTTGATGCACGTCGAAGCGTAACATCAAAATTACCCGTATAATCAACACAAACAACAACACACCCACATAAGCTTTTCACGAAAAATTAAGAACAAAGAATTCCTTCGTCAACGAGACCCGGTAACTTTTCCGAAGCTCTGTAAAAGTTATGCAATTATTGTATTCCATCATATTATTATTATGCATCATCCCCTTTTAAGAAATCATACTGTATGCTTGTAACGGAAAATGTTGAAGATCAACACACAGACTCTCAGCACACAGTTCTCACAGATCGCTTCTCAGTCTGGGCCAATCAGCTATAAACCTTGGATCTGTACCATTTGTCACGACTGCTCATTTATCGAGAAGTTATCTTTACTACAACGTTGTTCACAAGCGAACATAAACAAGATGAGGAGAAGGAACGATTTTTATTCATTATTTCTTTGATAATTCGGAAATATAAGAAACGCTCCCGGTAATGTTAGTGCACCCTATGCAGACGACTTATTATTTTTTATATGGCAAAATACTCAATAATTTTATTGATAGATGTTAAGTTACAATTTCATTTTCGACACATATATGAGATCATTTATGATAGTATGATTATTGATAAAGATTTTTTTTATGCCATTGATAAGATACTATTTTTTAAATCGGTTTTTCATTATCTTTATAAAAAGCCAGCTATTGGCTAAAATTTATGCAGTGTTTGATCACTTGCCTGTATGCTCAATTTATTATAAAAGAACTAGTGGGTAGCATTAGGGGAAGGGGAGCTGTACAACAATCTCTGATAAGATAAAGTTGGCCTAAGAGATAAAACCGAGTCAGTTATAATAAAAAATGTGCTTGATATAATTATCAATTCATGATATAATGTTTTTAATTAGAACATTTTATATCACAAAGGGCTTGAAAAATTTTGTGGAATTGACATATCACAAAAGATTTTTATGTTATCAAGAGTGGCTGTGTAATTTGAGTTAAGTAAAATTTAAATAACTCAAGAGTTTTATTATTACGGAAATCTTTGAATAAATAGTGACCAAAGTCTTTGATTTTTTGTAATTTCATTCTCTTCAAATGCAGACAATCAAGTTTTCCCAGCTGAAGGCAACATAAACTTACCACATGCAAACATTGTGTCATCAATTGATAAATAATCGGGAATTTACAGGCAATGTCGTGCAGGCTCAAATATTATCCCTTCATTGGAAACTCAGATGGCTTCTCCTACATAAATAGAAATATTATGGATGTCGGGTTGTGCGACCTGGCAGGTAAATGCTTGATAATAATTATTATTAATAGGATATATGGAATTTTGCGTTCTTTATTTGTTTACACCTATGATTGAACGCTAAAGGTGTATTGATAGGATATATGGGCTCGCACATTACGGGATAGGTTAAATGCGCCAGAGAGGTGACGAAAAGTCGTGAAAGGATTAGAGTTTTCCGAACGTCCAAGTGAACAACTTAAGTAAATTGGGATTGCCAACGACGGTAAAACATCGGCACACGAGATATCTCTGTCGGATAGGATTCAGTTGAGGAGGAAACCGTCTTTTTCTAGTATTAATGCATGTTTTACAACAGGCAATTTTCCGAGTCATTTGGGTGATGAAACAGACCGACTTGTGGGAACATACTAACAAGTTATAGGTAAAATTATTGTTGAAAGGAACCTATTTGACTTTATCAGGTGTCAATAATTTTGAACAGTGACAACATGGCATGCATGGATAATAAAAAAACCGCACAGAATTTAGATAATGTTTAGTTCACGAGAAGGGCGCCAAGTATTTAGAGTGAAGGTATTAGATTCTTGTTTACAAAATTCGGGAATTGCAGAAGCAATCGGTCGGCAGCATTTTGTGTATTACGTGCTTCAAGAAATTAGAGTAAATACGAACATTGAATGCGCATACACTGTATATATAACTAACGTAATTTTCCACTTCATGCCACTTAACACAATCCTAGTATTGATATACAAATCTGCAGTGTTCGTCACCTTTATGGTATGGTAGTAAAAGGGTTTGTTATTTCTTACCGATCTACAGGTAATTTTCTAAACAAACAAACAAAAAAAAAAGGTGCTCAAATACGTTTCTGTCCAATACATCATCCATCTCATCTAATCTCAGTTTTAGTGATTTCACATAATAATACAGTAGATACGTATGTATGGACTAATCTTCAACAGTATCCGACATATTATTCAACAATAAAGCAGGTACTTGCGTTACTGAAATCAGAGTTTAAGAGCGAGTTTGTCGTCGTTTATTTGCGATGGGTGGTGTTTTGATACGGGTCCGTTTAGTTGTAACAATGCACTCAGTGTTGGCGTTCTGGGGGTGGTGACGGTTCGCTGGACGTACATGGCTGTAAGTAAGTCTTATCATCGTTCACTTGCTGTTGTTGGAAAGTCTGATACAATGCATAGAAACGACGAAAAATCGGACATTGGATAATTTTTTTCGGTGAAATTGCTAATAATACCGTGATTGTCATGGTGGGAGTTGATATCGGAAGTTCATTATTAGGCACATGTGATTCTGAACTCTTATTCGGAGAAGTGTCGAATTCACGAGTGAGTGTAATAATGTTTCGTTTTCATACACGAGCTTCCCAATCCAGTAAACTGAACAAAGTCTCCCACATTAAAATCTTGCCGATATCCATTAGCTGCATTAGTGAAATACTTATACGTAATATTCTGAAAGCAATCGGGCTCATGCTGATATGCCGTCACCCCTACCATCTTATTGTCAGGCCGCAATTTGTCGTACGTTTTGGGTTTTTCGCAATATGTCCCCCTTATGGAATTTTCTACAAATAATGAATACTACTCTGCTGTCGAGACGGTCTATTCGCCGCATTTGGTGTCCATCCTGCTCCGACTTATGTAAGCGACTAAACTAGGAACCATGGCTGCTCGCTCTTTATCGTGTCCAATATGCAATCTAGACGCGCATAGTTTACCACCGCAAATTGTCTTTATTCATCCAACCGGAGTAAATATAAATCCAAGACCTAACGAAATAGCTCATTGTTTAAGCTACTCAATTGGAATGCAGCTCCGCCAAAGTTAACTATCGGAGAGAATATAAGCGCAAGGAATTGATTAACCAAAATTCCCTTGAATATGTTCAGCTTGTTGTTGAACATTTGAAAGAACACAAACGCATTAAAATTAAAGTTTGCAATTGATCATCCCCGTAATTCAACAATATCTGTATAGAAGCCGCGGCACTTCTTCCGAGCTGCGTTTTAACAAGAGTAACAGCCAATTGAACTATGTCTGTCCATGATCATCTTCCACATGTAAATACGTGGCTCAGGTTTCCTATCAAGTAAATCGGACGTGGGAGGGTCGCCAGAGCTGCGAAAATGTCCATAATTATAGTAGTTGCACTGCTTTTAACACTGGTGTTCTCCTCATCGTTGCTTATTGCAGAAATAAAAGTCAATAGCACGGCCGTCACATTAACAGTCAGTTGGAATTGGAGAAACTTCTTAATAGCATCATTTACACCGCTTCTCCACATCATGACTTTAACAATACTCGATCAGAATAATCGCCGATGCTTCTGTCCCAGCAATACCCATAGAGAACCCGATATCGGTGGTCTTCAGTACAGGATCGTCGCTCCCAATCACAGCAACAAATTCACCTATTGCTAACGAGTATCCTCTTATGCACTTGTAGATTGGAATAATAGCATCCCTCTCAGCGGTAGATTCTAAACTCTGGCCCCATCATTATCTTTCCACCTGTATATATTCCACATTTGACTTGGCAGTCAATACATTATCACCAGTCACATATACACAATTAAGTATAACTCCATAACTCCTCCAGCGGATCCTTATACCAACGATTCCATCGTTAGATAAATCCTCAATGTAACCTGTCTTTCAATAGAAGTGTTCATATTTGCCGGAGACCATTCTTCAAAGTCGTGATAATTAACGACAATGGGTAAAGATTGAACTGCGTAGTACGTAATCATATTTTTCAATCTGTCCTGTCCAAACTTTCCTGCGTCAAATCTTTTGCATACGGAGAGAGAGATGATGGGTTTGCTGTATTCGACTCTATGTCTATTATGTATCGGGATTTACTGACAAGAATTTCACTTGCACCCTTAACGTAGAAACGCTGCTTTGTTGAAGAGACTTTGAATGGGAAAAGTTGTATTATTTGAATATCACTCTATTAACAATTTAAGCAAAGCAGTCTTTGTCTTTGAATCGCTATTCCGGTAGAATTAATTGTGTAACATTCATTGGGTCCGTGGCTAATCAGGGTGCGTTGTAACATCATCCGTTGTTCGCAGCAGCCAATGTAGTAATTTCTGTTTTTCGGTTGATCATATGATCTTATCAATATGCAGGGTAATAGTAAACGATTTCAACAAATGTTTTGTCCGTCACAAACGTCTATAAAATCAAACAGGACGGCTTATTGCATACTGTTGCGGGTTCCCGATGTCAGACTTACGTTCGTACGATATGTTGTTTTTATTACTTGCGTAAAGAAGATCCGATATGGGCATCTCTCTCTCATAGAAACGAACAATGATCGATCGTGTTCCATTCTTGCTTACTATTGTCCTACCAATGACGTATTGTATGATGAATAGTGGTACACATAGGACACGTGAAGTGACACATTATGTTTGTAATATAATACGACATACTGTGTAAACGGGATTAGTGTATAGTCTGTATAGTCTTATACATTTTTGACACCCATGACTTGTGCCGCATCACAATATGCTTTTATTGAATTACCATTCAGTGTAAATATAATTGCATTAGTCATCTTGATTCTGATTAATAGATTGTATAATAACGTTCGAGATATCCATGTCTATTAGACGCGTAAACCATTATATTCCATCTGACCAGATTTAACAGTGTGCATTCTGTATTTTCGGCATGTTTCTGCCTAATAATAAGTGGTTATTACGAAATTGCTACAAAGGAATAGTATAAAGTATGACGTCAAATCCCATTGCACAAATCTCCGACTTTATATTATACTCAATGTATACGGCTCATATAACTGAGCAAATACTTTTAATCACCGCGCTAAATATATCCAAAATGGAGCTGCTGATAATCATCCGACCGTTTTATTCGTTCACTGAACCGTAACGCTCCGACGTATCAACTATGAACGTCCAATACAATTAATTTTGGTTATTTCGTCAATACTTATTATTCTTGAGTTCATCAGCTTTTGTAGTCTTTCTTGTTTTATCCCCCGGCACCAAACAAAACTTCGCGCCCGATATCCTTCTGTTACTCAGCAAGCCATCTGGTTATTTATAACATGTTTTATACCATTCGGTAATTATTATATAATTTGAGTAATCATGATCACTGTTGCCATTTGTGCCTTGAACAGCGACTTGCGCAATAATCACTAAAAATATCAGATACTGATGTCATATTGTAATTAATATTGATGTCATACCCTCCCTATTAAAAATCTCTCTTATAAAGTCTTTCTAAAAAGAAGACGCAGAAGAAGGAAGTACCCGTAAAGAAGGAGAATATGTATCCAAATTCTGAAGATCTGAGATGCATAATTGGATGGAACGACTACATTATAAATTATCTCTATTGTTTGTGGACAATATTAAATAATGCGTTATTTGGTAACATCACATATTATTAATCAATGTGTCCATAACGTGCGGTTTATCATTTTTGAATAACAAATGCCAAATTTACTGCCTACACAACACAAAAAAAGAAAAAAGAAAAAAAAACTTGCATGCTCAGTTAATTATAAAAGGAACGAAAACTTTTGAGTGTTATTTCTGGTACGTACCTACCATGAGAATAAGTTTCAGAGTAATAAATCTATTTATTATTTTGATGTTTGTATTAACACATTTAAACGTCCTTGTCTAAGGCGGGGATATCATCGTCCAGCAGCCGTGGACGAGGAGGGCGTTTATAGATGTATTGTAGGTTTCGAGTTTACATCAGCAAATACAAAACAAAAACATAGTAGTAAATGAATATAAGTGGACGTATTGTGACTATTGTTGTCTCATTCTTTATCTGCACTGCTGTGCTGTATAAGCTATTGCGTCGAAACATAACATCAAATTACCAGTATAAATCAACAAACAACAACACAACACATAAACACTGTAACATACGCTCTTGGATTTCACATTCCATCATATTATTATGTATCATTCACTTTTAAGAAATTAATACTGTATGTAATGGAAATAGTAAGATTAGTCTTCACTGATACATGTGAATCTGTATCATTTCCAACGCAAGTCGCGACTGGAAATAAAATTATCTTCTATGTTTAATTTCCTTAAGATAGATATATTACAAACATTATCATAACTAATATGTTCAACGTAATAAAGAAATCTTATTTAATTGTTGCTAATTTGCGAAAAACAGGAGAAAATGCCATCTATTAGTTTCAATAGGTAGACATCAATGTCTCAATTGTTCATTTGATATTTAGCTGCACTGACGGTTTTTTCAGCATTGTACCAAGTATTCTCATTTTTTTTTTTTGAAAAAGTTATATCATTAGCATAGAGTACGATACTCTGTGTAATGATTAACATCCCAAAGAACAATTGGTGGTAGATATCGTCTTTGTATTAAAAGAATAGCTTCAATTTCGGATGGAGTTGAGGACATGCTTGTCTTTTGTTGGGAATCGGCGCTTGTTGCAAACAGAAACTTTAAGAGATAATTTATTTTTCAAGAGAAGAGGATAGATATATAGTTGGGATCATAATCCATTTCGCTTTGGTAGGGTAAAGTAATCTAGTGCAGTAAGTACCAAGGAGGAATAAAATTAATGGTAACATTTTGCTGAGCATCTAAATCAAATAATTTAATGTTAACGCAATCTCTATTACATTCAATTGCGTGTTTGAAATTGACGTCTAAGGGTTGAGTTATATAGTAGTTTATTCTGTACGGTTTGAATTTATGTTGACCCATATTGTAACAATATAGTAATAGTGCCACGTGTTCGATTTGGATGAAGGAAAAGAGCATGTTGATGCTTATTTATATATCTTTCTCGTGAATATTGTACATACTTACGTATTCAATAGTTTAATTTATTTATTAAAAATAAACCGTATTATCTTATTAAAGGCGTTGTCCTAAATATATACTTTGTATTAATAGATTGGTTATTTATAAAAAAAGTCTCTAATAGCTACCATTTATACATAAAGGGAAAAGTATAATGCGGCTTAATTAGTTTATAATTAAAAAAAAAAAATTTTTTTTCAAGTTAATTTCTTATTATCTGTATCTCTCATTGCTGTATAATCGTTTTAGTCATTTTGTTTAGAGTTTAATCCACGTTTGCGTTGGAATGAACGTACGTAGGAGCATTTTATACTGTATTTCACCTTATGCTCCAACTTCTACACCATATCAAACAAAAAATCTACTGTATACGGCACCGATATCAATGGATATAAGACATTCCATATGAAAATATACATGTATATTCCTCCTTTTGAAAACCGAAAACGTTACTAGTATCATTCCTCACATATACAATACAACCTGCTAATTAAATAAAACTATCAAAGAATTATTTCATCAATATATTTCATTGTTACAACACAAAATTATTTCCGTATTGCGCATATAGTTATTACAACATTTTCATGCAATCGTTATGCCGAAGAGGCGAAGCCTCTTAAATTATTTTCACTCTAGATATTAATGTAAAAATTGTTGTTACTGGATGATTATGGATCGGCAAAGAAATCCGGATTTCCTCAATGCTGGGTCAAATACTATACTTAGGCCATACCAATTAGACCATGACCTTTTGTGCCACAACTGCGGACATATTATATATGGCATTACAATTATTACAATGAAATACTAGGCTTTCACTTGTCAATATCTCGATTCCCAAATATATTTCGACACATGACCAACCATTGTCCTTTGCCTTTCTGGTGACATGAAAAAAAAATAAAATAGAAAGTTTCGAATGGCAAATATTAATTCTATTCCTGATTATTATATACTAAGTTATTATTATGGCTATTAATAGCTGATATGTTTTTTCTTCGATTTAAACACTGGAACAAATATTACTAGTTAACTATAACTTTGTATTTAGCAATATTTAAGCCTAAATTTGCTTCTCTCTATCAGATAAGTAAAAAATTATGTATAAAACTTATCAAGAAGAATAAAAAAGTAAATACTGACTTATAATTATGATGAACTAAGAAAGAGGAAAGCAATTTAATATAAAACTCTCAGCAAGGCCCACTGATCAGGATAATTAGTAAAAGTGCATTGTATTTGACTTGCATTCCACTACCTTGATGCCATTACAATCAAATAAAATATAAACAATAGTGAAAGCACCAAATACTCGAACCCAAAGCCATTAATGAGCATAATTGATAACTTAATTTTTTTGGTCACTCTGGTGCGCAAAATTAAATACCACTATTCTTGTTCCTAATAGTCTTTTGTACATATTTATATCCCTACGCATATTCAGTACTAGTATATGATACTGTTGTACGAGCAGTTGTTATTAGGTATGATCGTATTATTAAGAACGTTGCTAGAATTTCATCGATAATACTTAATCGTTCCAACTGATTAAGCTCTCGACGCTGTAAACTTGAATAAGTTCAGCATATGCTGAAGGCTAGAGATTACCAGACTGAATTTCTACCATTAGAGAAAACATTAGAGATCAGGTTGAATATTTCCAATCGTAAATTTATTAGTAGTTTTCCATCGTATTTAATCGATCCTATAAGTACTGTATTATTCCACTGTAAGAGTTATTCCGTTGGAGCCTTCGACCAAATCTTATAGTAAAATAGCATGCATGTTATTCCCAGAAGCATCCTGATTATTAGTAACTAGTATTGTCAACCCCTTGGCGTTGCATTTAAAGGTAACTTCCGCAAAGAATGGCATCTTTGGATAGCTAGTGGTGGTGCTGGAGAAACTGTAACAGGAATACCTTCCTCGTGCAAGATAAGCGATGTGTGTAGTTAGGTCAAGCATTCATGGTAACATATCCGCTCAAACTATATAATTCAGTCTTTTGACAAGTGTGGTATAACAGCGGATTTAGATAAGGATTCGTGAAAATACATTTGATCGATTACTTTTCGATATAAATTTGGGGGCGGTGCTTACTTCGCAACGCAAGCAACTAACATCTTGTGACTATATAAAGGCTTGGAAATACGGAAAGAGTTTCTATATAAATGTTCTTCCTAATTAAAAATAGACAAGCCAACCAGACGCTCTGAACGAACAAGCATATTTTTATGACAACAGTACGCGACTAGAGAACTACGGTCATCAAATAGACAAAAAGAAGGATCAGTTTATGAAAACATACAATGCGTGTTTATGATTTAACTATGTTGTTTGTCAATAATGAAAACCTAATAGGCTTGCTGATAGCAGCAAAAAGGTCTATTTTATCAGACGACGTAATTGCATAAATTTCTTAAAGGTTGTCATATGAGAATTCCCTCCTCCACTTGAAAAAAAAATTTTTTAATTCAAACCTATGTTTTTGTCGTCGTTAACATTAACATCAGGGGTTGTGAATGGATTCCTTGCTCCGAAATTACCGACATAACGTCAAGTCCAATGGATAATGTCTACTACTCTAGTCGTTACAGCGTTAACATAATGCTACTATACCTTGGAAATGATGAGATATGTACACCAACTGTTGTGAGTGAGTTTACTAGAATATACTCACTTTCAACACACAAGTACAATAACAACGACGTTATCAGTTCAGAAGATACTCCGAATGGCTTAGTTATCGCAACAAACTCATAATTGGATTTACCGAGTATAATGATAACTATTACATGGTTGCTGATAGAAAGTTTTACCACTGTTATTCTGGATATGGATTCTGCTCCGCATGTGGAATAGTCCCGTCATTTGTGGACATAAACAAATATCCGATGGATGGACTAGCAACAATAAGCAGCTCGATGAGTTTATTAAGAAATCTCAACTACAAACTCAGCAAATCATGCCTATTTGGAATGGATTCCATTTGATTGCATTACTAATTGGGAAATAACGAAGGATACGTATGGTCTACCTACTCTTTATTATGTAAAGGTTGAATTGATTCCACTTGAGATAACAGATGAGACCGAGGTAAACTATTTACTTATGCGTCATGTTTATTAAATAGTTTAAATAAATATTGACTTATTATTATGTATCATTTCCATGTGACAAGCATCCATATAATGCAAGTGAACGAAAGCATTGTCTAATAAGGGAATATTATGGGCATCGATTATGTCTGGGGTGTGCAAAATGGATTCTACCTAGTATAAATGCATTCTGTTATGAATGTAAAGCACCACAACCTCCTGATTGGACTACGGGCAACAAGTTATTGGATTCATTTATTATGGAGTCGTGGAGTAATACAAAGAATGAACGTGATGCCTATATACAATGGATTGAATACTCTCTATTAACAGACCATGGATGCACACATATAGCGACAATGAATGAATCAACACGAGAGTTTTGGTTAGCTACACCTGAATCAACACGAGTGACACTCAAGCAGATAGTAATAATTGATTGTTGTAACGACTGTATATGTATTTATTACTCAAATAACTGACTAAGAAATACCCAACGATATTAACCCCCGACAATATTAATACAGTCACCCCTCCATAGAACACTAATTTTGCCGGTCCCGACCATGTGACTGTAACTGTAACAAGATTGATGTTGCCTTTATCATTATTATATTATATTTTTTTCCTTTATGATTTTTTATTGCCTGTACGAGGCTTGTTATGACTTACTGTATTTCCGAAAAAACTCGCAAATTATGAGCGTTACTGTAGCGCGCGCTCCTTCTGTTTCTCACCGTTCGGAACTCTTGATCAGTGTCCCAAACCATCAACTACACGATAAAAAAACGATAGATGAAATCAGTAAAAGCAAATCCAAAATAACAAATAGTTATATTACTTACAGCCCAAGTCACAACTGCCTTAAAAAAAGATGGAAATAAATCAACGCCTTCCAGGTCCGTTGGAATTTCGCATGTTTCGATTTCGAAGAGCCGATATTTTCCTGAAAAAAATGAAAAAATTTTGTTAGCAAAACAATCTCTTCTAGTAACAATGTTCGTAAATATATACAGTATATACCTAAATAATCCATAAAGTAAAACCTAAGACTTAGTCCAATACTCTGCACCATATAGGCCTTAAATTGTAAAGGCGGAGCTCGCTTCAGTTTAACTTCAGACACAACAGTGTAATTTATTATATCTTTTCCTGCCTTCGCATTCTGAACAAAATCAGACATTTCTTTCGTGTCATCAACGACATATGGTCTAGATCCTTCTATAACACATATTTCATATTGTTTTTCGGTAGTAATGTAAGCGAGGCCGTCTGAACGATCTGCACATCCCTCTTGCCTCATTACTAGTTTCCTATACGCAGACGCTTGAACAGCCTTGTTACCTCTATAAAAAAAATCAAAACTTAACACAATAATATAAAAAAATATTATTAGGAATAATACTTACTGTATATAACGAATGTTCGAAAACCTGCGCAAAGCCTTCTTTAGAACGGGATGGATGTATGTGTTCATGTACTCTTCTTCCAACATATTGTGATTTTTGAGTGGATTATCATAGAGCATTGAA
>CAJVPI010000480.1:0-28948 GCA_910592345.1 Paraglomus brasilianum
AATCCAGAGAAGGCGTACGCAAGATTCGAACCCCGCATCGTGAGCGTATAAACCCAACTTAAAGGTCACCAATTGTCATTAGCGGATTTATCGAAGTAGAGGTAATCAAGGACCTCGTTGGAAAAAGACTAAATCCCAAGGTCAATATTCGTCCCGCTCTCCCCCGAGTATTGGCTCGACATCACACAGCCAGGTTTTCTTGTCAATAACACTGGAAATTTGTGGGTCTTCCACAGAAACTCACTTATTATTATTGGGGAGCTTTGAACAAGCATTAATAAAGTATTCTTGGTAATGTTCCTCTTTACTATCTGTGGGTGGGTTTCAAAAACATTCTATATCACAGCATTTGGCAAAGTTACATTTGTTAATTATAATTGGAATGGAAATTTCATCTTTTGGATCACAGCTTCACCCTTTTCTCTTTTAGTCAATGTGCCTATAAAATTGCATCATGAGGCTTATAACCCAGCAATAGAATCAATATACTAAAAAAAGTCAAACATACCAAAAAATGCAAGCAAGGCACCAGAAGGTTGGACCTTGAGCCTCTTCACATCTTGGTTAACCTCCTCAATATTTCTTTTGAGGGACATTAACATACTTTCAATAGGAGCTAATGGAAATAAATGAGGGATGGAGGGGAATAAAAAAAAGAGGACAGTAGGAAGTTAAGAAATCAGGTTGTAGCAAGTGTGATGGGATGAGTAAATATATAATGTCTACTCTATGTCCCCAACGCCCGAGTCCCCACGTCTTGTCTTGCAATAGCATTGCCATGTCTACTCTACCTATGTACACACTACTCTATGTCCCCAACGCCCGAGTCACAAAGTCGTTACCTGTCTGAGTGCTTGCTGCAAGCAATGCAACAAGAGACGTCTTTCTTTCCTCTAAGGAACTCTCCTGTTGCTCCAGTTTCTCTCTCTCCCCTGTATACCTTTCCTCTGCACCATCTCTCAGCACCTCTAACCTGTCCAGTTTCTTGTTAGCTCGAACCAACTCGCTTGCGGCGTCCATGTCTGGAAGTGAAGTGTTTGTAGCTGCGGTTGCGACGTGGATCGCTTAATCAATAACGTATTAGTATATGGGAACTTTCTAGACCTTTATGCAGAATGTGACAGTAACAGTGGATGTTGTATTGTCAATTTTCACCAATAATAATAACACTAAATTTACAAGCGAATTCTTTGTTGGAGTATTTATTGGCTTCGTTCTCGGCCGGTTGCTAAATGGCATAATACGGGAGCCCTAATTCAATCGACGAAAACGATTATACAACAGAAGAACCGAATTCGGCTCCAAAATTTTCATTTAACAAAATGGCGTTTGAAATTTACAAGTTGCTCGATAAGCAAAAGGCCATTGCCGCATCTACAATAAGAAATTTTTATCTTCGAATTATTGTTACGTTATTCGACTCTTTGGTTACGATTGCATCATAGTGAAACGCGAATCAAGACTCAATGAATGCGCTCAACAGTCTTTTATCAACAAGTTGAAAACTATAAGAAACAATCTTTCGTTGATAGGTCGCTCGGTCAGTGGAGGCCTTGGTGGGAAGCGTTTACGTTAAAATTAGTTTCCTTAAGTCTCTTCTATTTTTCGTTTCTTTCTTGGTTCATCATAAGTTGGTGGTAATGTTCGTTTATTGGTTTTTATTTTTCGTTCTTCTTGATAAATGTCATAACTGATTTTTTCTTTATCTAGATATTCCTGGAGACATTGATTTTAAAAACATAAGGGGCAATTTTTTCTCCTTGAGCTTTCTTTAAAATACTTCCTGCAATTCTTTGGTTCCATGGTAAATTTATATTTTTGTATAAGATCATCTATAAATTTGTGTCTGAGCCACAGTCATGCAAGCATTCCCAAAATGACATCAGTCACATCAGCCACTTTTAGCTGACATAGTCAAATGGTCACTTTGTGTGCTTAGGGCTATTATCTCTGTTGAAAGACCCAATGTTTATTCATGATCTTGTTTGCATGCCCCAAAGATACACATCAAGTCTATTGAACATATTATGACTATTCCTCAACCCGAGTAATTATAATACTAATACGGGAAACAATTTATAGTCATACTTTCATACTACTCATCGTATATTTACACGAAAGCATATGAATACATAGTGCACTCATTCATCTTGCAACAAACGACGTCTATCCTTCTTTATGACCCGCCGCAATAGACCAGAGGAGACGAATATTGATGTCGCACATCCTATTGCAGTTATGCAAAAGGCGAGAGTATAACAAGAAGCGTGAGAGCACTTGCCCTGCATGTGATCATAAATGAAGCCAAATAACAAACCAAACACCTGACTACCAATAGCAAAAGCCTATGCAGGGGAAAAAAAATACGAGAAGTATGAATGAATTAGAAAGAGAGCATGGCAACGATTGCGTGAAAAGAATAACCCACTCTCCATGTTCACGAAACACTCTCACTTTTGCAGTACTTACACAGGTCATTATTCCCCAGTTGAATCCAAACTGCTTTAACCCAAACCACTCGCTTGTAATAGCGGGAGCAGCACCAAATACACATCCATACCCAAACCCAATACAAATTGTTGCCATCCAGAGTGTCTTTAATCTCGTCATAATAAACCCAGCCATTATCTGCCCAAGAAACAGAAAGACACCTGCATTTATAATAAACCATAGTCTGCAGACATTGTACCTTGATTTTGTTATGTCCGATGAGATTCCAGTGGACAGGCGACCGATGCATGAAAAAATTGATATTAAAAAGACATGAAGATTCTGAATGTGTTGAAGTTCATGTGACGGGTTGGGACTATTTCCGGATGACGAAACGTAAAGTAATTTGACTATAGTGCCCACGTTGTTGATATACATTAATCCAGCCCCACCAAGAAAGAAAATAGCCAAAAATAGCAACTGAGCGTCACCATTTAATAACAATCGCCGTCCGCTAATATCAGGCTCAGTAGGAAGACGTTTCAATAATGGAGTCTCCTCATTCTGTTCCAACTGAGAGTCAGTGTTAATTTCCAAACTCTGCACACCAGAAAGACGTCTCAAAGACGGAGTCTCCTCATTCTGTACTAGTTGCCTGTTCTCTCCATGCCCACTAGTTTCCGCTTCGACAGATGCATCCGATGATCGTTGTGTTGTCTCATTCAAATCATCACGCGAATCACTGTCTGTTATCGATTCAAGAGAAATAGGATCCAATAGATATGCTCCAATGAATTGACATAGACCAGTCGATATGGCGATGAACACAAGGAAGCGATAGGTATCGTCTTTAAAGAAGAGTGAATTGACTAAGGAAAAAATACTTGCCGATAGGGCAAAACACGCAAGTGGAATGCTGAGACCGACGCCCCGTAAGTTTGGAAAGTTTTTAGCCTATTCAATGGGTGGATAGAAAGTAAGTATCGGATTAATTCTTGGATCTGAATTGTTAGTTTACTTTGATTTAGTACTAGATGAAGGGGGGGGACGCGTAGTTACGTAGATCCGTCGTATATATATCCACATAGTAGATCGATTGCTGTCTATTTGTATGTATAATCCACCAAGCCAATAAAAGATTGATACACTTACAGATGTTGTGAACGCAGACATAAAACCTGTTATAGCGAAATCACTCTATCAGTTTGCAATTTTTATCAGTGGTTGACACAGAACGCATCCTTGCTTACCTGCTGAGGATGCAATTCCTGTCAGCATTAAATATACAGCACATAACAAGAATGATGAAGGCAATACTCCATTGTACGTCAGTGCAAGACCCAAGAAACTTGCGGATATTAATACCGATCCGGCCAGACAAACCCTAAAATTAGTAGAATAATGCAATCAATATAATTTCTTCCTCAATTATAACCCTGGTGCAACTTTTAATAAATTTTTCACACCTTCGAGGACCATAGTTGTCAGCCAAGTAGCTTTACGTGATAACAGTCGAGGGGGTACGAAGATACGTTAATATAAATAAGTCATCACAGCTTTCAATCACCATTCCGCACATACCCGTTGAAAGGGCTTGATAGAAACAGCCCATAATTACCAGCAGAAGCGATTACATTGGTCTGCGTTGATGATAAATTCAGCCTATCGGCCAGCGCAGGACCATATGCAGAAAACAAATACTGCGTGCCACTAACAAGACCGATTAATATCACAGCAGTAAATGACAGTATCCATCTCATTTTCCGGGATAGTGGGGTAGTAATCATCTTGACTAATTGCGGAATGGGGTACGTGGGATATGACGTTTGTATATAAATAACAATAATGTTTATAGGTAGTTTGTCTTCTTGCGAGCGAACGACTCCCACTTAATTTATATCAATGTATCACATGTTGCATTGCGTAAATATTATTCGAGAAACGCAGAATTGCATAGCTAAATGCGGGAACTTAACGCCAGCATGATGAAAGAATACGTTTTTTTCTTTGTTCCCTAAACTATTGGTTCAGACTAACTATTTTTGTAATACTGGCATGGCACATTGTGAAAGATAATCTTTTGTCAAAACATCAGAAAATGGTTCTATAAACGTATTTCATTTCCAGTACAAAAAAGGCCATATATTGTGAATAGTAATAGATTGATAAACGACTCTTTCCATAACAGGAAAGTCACTCGCTAGCGCACCACTGATTCTCACACAATCAACCTTTTTAATGGACAGTATACCGAAACTCTAGCAATTGTCGAGCAATTTTAAAAGGTTCAAATAAAATATGAATAACAGGCATTATTATAGCCTGAGCATACAGGCGTAGTTCTTAAACCCGTAAAACACAGTACGGTTTTTATTATACATCAGCAACGGGTAAATCTTCAGATTCGATCAACAGAACTATGGGACGATAAATATGTTATTCATCTACATGTGTGAGTGATGTATTTATGTATCGTAAACCCTTAGTACAGACAATCTGTTCGCTTTGATGGCATTGGTGTGTTAACCTACTGCATAGTCTCTGTATTAGCACATTCCTTATCACTATCCACTCGAGAGCGGAATATTTACGTTGTATCGATAGATGTCAGCCCCCAGTCCTTATATGCAGCCCCCAGTCCTTATATGAAGCCGCCGACTTCTTTTAACTGTCACTTTTTCGCTGCCGCAGAAACTTTCTCTGCTACTTCTTCTGGAACTTTGACTTTCACTTTATGTTCAGTCACTGCATCTGGTACAGGTACTGCCACAGCATTATCCTCCTTAGAAGGATGATAATTATATCTGTAATTGCTACCGGAAGCAAGACCCGGTAGTTTGCTCTTCGCATCAACGCGGAATGGAAGTGGTCTCTCAGGAATGATTCGTTCCGGGTCTTCATTTCTGATGGCAGCGCCTTTCTTCCCTAGCATATATCCTGCCGCACCAAAGGTTACCGTTAGGACGCCCAGGAGTGGATATATTTCTGGATCAACAGCAAGGAAGCGCCATATCGAACGTATTCTTGGTCCGCCTACAGGTCCCGACGCCATTATTGATCAAGTAATTGAAATTTACTCTGTGAAAGAAAAAAGATTTATGCTGGAGGGGGATATTTTTCAACAGTAATGCCTGGTGATTATGCGATGGCTACGTTATTTAAGCATTTTTGCTATGACGCTATGATGACGATTATGGAGTTCGATGACGCTCACAGAGGTGTGAGTAAAATTTTTCGAGTTTAGTTCGCTTCTCACGCTTTGTATATCATGTGACTAGTAATAATAGATAAAGGACGAATTATTATGATAACAAAAACGCGTAGACTAACATACCAACATGTTCTGGTAAACAAACGGGGTTATAGCCAGATACTAATAAATGCATGCCAAAGTGAGAGACGTGTACTGTCGAATCGTGCTCGGCATGATGCGGGCGTTGTTCTTTTCAATAGAAGATATAAATATTTATTTATATTGTTCGGAATACGGTCAATACAAAGTGAAAGTGCGTTTTCTTACAAAATGCGGATACGATCACCTGCAAAAAATGTAAAACATAAGAGAAATAAAGCTAATGATTCGCCGAAATGGTAGTATATATGTTACACGTATATATAATCTTATGTTTCATTTGTATACTATTCATTACGAAAGCTTGCCTGAAAACTGCAATCAATTGGCTTCATATAAATACAAAATTTTTTGTCGTTTGCTGGTAGATACAGCCAATAGAGATTTTTTTTTTTTTAAAAAATAGATTTCTCATGTGTTTTACAAAAATTTTCATAGACACTTGCCTCCCTCTCAAATAACTACAAATTCTTTCATGTATGGCACTTCTTTGTTTCGCCTCTGTTAAAACCAGCCTGTTAGCAGGATATTGTAGCTTGGAAATAAAAATGCATTTGATGAAAATTCATTCACTCATCTTCACTCAAATAATTCCACTTAACAGCTCGACTTCTTATGTCTGCCTCTCTTTGGACTATCTGGATAGATTTTCTCCCATAAACCTCTTCCAACAACAAATGAATCACTATCATCTCTACTTTCTACTCTCATTAAATACAACTCCCCTCCCATTGACCCTCTCCATCATATATTACCTCCCTCATATTTTCCAATTAAATCTTATAAATTAGTCTTCATATATTAATATGTAGGCCTCCCTGCCGGCCACTTCTTTATTGCATCTCTGTCTTTTAGATAAGTTAAAACTAGCTTAGCAGGCCTGTTTTGTAGCTTGGCAATAAAGTTGTATAAATGTATTTGATGAAAGGTGATTTTCCATAATAATAACGTATAATATATAATAGCCAAAAGCAAGTTGATATCTCACGGTCGTAGATCACACATTACCAAGCTGTCTCTTTTCTGAGTGAAAGTATTATTTGCAATGCTGTATTTTGACGAAGACAACCATTAGGATTAATCGAAGCAATAATATTAATATAGAGATCGATGGAAGGTTAATATCCAATCCTAAACAAATTTTGCATCATTCATGTTGACATCGGATTTAATCGTGTAAAATAAAAGTTATACAGTATAGTCTGAATGTATTAACGTGATGATTCAATAAGTATTACTTATTATTCACTATTCTATTTGTAGGCTGCGGGCTACCATCGTCGTTATCAACAACGTTCGCTTACCACTCCTGAATTTGACGCTTTTTTGTCAAAGCTGATGTATCGCCATATTGCTGTCGCGTTTCACTGATAGCAGTCATGTTATTTATCAAATCCGTAGAGATTTACATAATTCTACAGAAGCTGGTCCAGAGTCGCTAGGCTGACCGTTAGTTTGAGTAACGTGGAACAATACTAGTTACGTTGAACTAAGTCTAAGGAAGTCAATTGATGGTATAGACGCAGTTCAACTGTCAGTAATAGTAAATCTCTGAACATTAATTATTATTCACGTGCACAGATTACTGTCAAATTCTTCTTCCGTCATTTTTGATCCGATCGAAAATTCGACTATTACTGTAAATAGTAAATAATTTGCTTTTCAATGGTTGTTGCTTGAAAGACAAAAGACGGGACTAACCTCAAATGCATACCAAAGATATTGTCACTTGCCCAATTGAGATTTAGAGTTGGCAAAGTGAAGAGCGCTGGCTTGTACATGAACTATTTTGAAGAAGATTAGATGGTTAATGTATCGCGTGCAATCTGTCATAATTCACAAGTTGATAGATTGGCCAAGCGCATTAGTAGTTTCACATGCCTTCTTCTCGATTATGTCTTGGAACACGTTCTATGCAATGATAATGATAAAAGTATTCTTGTAAGACTTGGTACGACAACCAAACAAAAGCTTTAACTTGTGTTGCAAGCAAAGATTTTCTAGTTTTTCCTTTCAATCCTTATGATTCTTCCATTAATACTAATACAGTAATATTAATAATGTAACACAAGATGAAATTAAAAAGTGCAGGGTTTTGTTATGACCAGAATAAAAGGTTGGAGTTGATACGTGTAAAACATACACTGCGAGTCAAGCTCTGAAAACACGATCTATCATCATGAAGGCAAGAATTAGGAGATGGGAATGTTTACTGTTGATAAACCAAGCAAATAAATAACAATAAATAAACAAGCAGATAAATAAGTAAACAAACAAATAAGCGAATAAATACGGAATAGGTTAATTAATTAATGCTTCATGGACTCTGGCTTCGAAGTAAAGATCACTCGTGAACGCAACTCTGTTTAATAAATAACATTAACAAGTTTTAATTCGGGCATGAAATTTAATGATGTATGGTAGTGTCGAGTTTGCTTTGTTCCTTTTTCCGAAACAATTAACGGATCTTTTCCACTTGGAATGGACAGCCGCTCAGGCTAAAGTCTTTTTGTTAGCACTTTTACTTTAATGGATATTATTCAATTTCTTTTTAGAGTTTACTTCTTATTAAAGTTCTATCTGAAATCAAAATTATGGGGCAAAGAAAAGTTTGTCTCAGCCCTGAAATTTACATTCATCCAGTGGCGTTAGTTTAACTTGCCGCAGTATATCAGTATGCGTAATATATTGTAACACTCATGTCTTCAGTTCTTGTTCCAAAGTTGTTACTTCCAGTATATTGGGCTAAAAACAATAGATATTATTACTTTTTTTATTCCAACGAAATATAAACTCTGCCTTTTTACCTCGCGCAGATCTCAGTTGTGTGGAAGCTATAAAAGCGCTATGTTTTATAGCAAGTTTTGACCCTTTCTTCAAGTCTTTTCAGATTTCCCGTTCTCCGAAAATACAAGTCGAAAAAATTCTCAAAATATTTTTGCACTCGCTGGTTATCTGAGTGGAGAACTTGTCTAATTGCGTACTTTGGATTCTTGGAAACATTACAATAACAATGCCGGCTTACGATCATCATATTGCGGTGGACTTGTTCAAGTATGTTGGGGCCTGTATACACGAAGCAGTTTTGACGTTATACACTTTATATTCCTTTATTGCATGTATGATCGTGCTGATATCCGCTCTTATATTTATCCTTCAGATCCACCGTAGAATTAGAGAGTGATATGCGCCTGCTGTTAAAGCAAAAACCCTCTTATGATAGAGAAGTGTGCGCTCTTCGTTCAAAGTATGTACATAAGTAATAGTCTCGCGAGCAGTTATATATCACTATCGAGCAATAACGGAACTCTCCGTTTCCCTTTATGTTTCGTCTTATCTTTAAAGCAACACTAGTAATATTCGTGCTTAACGACATATGGAAACCTTCTTAGTCATTGTTTCACTCTTTGCCAAATCATCTTACTGCGTTTTTTTTGTCCCTTGCAAATTTGTCTGTGTGGATGTCTTTCCATGTTTTAACTCACATTCTGATGACATAGATTGCGAGAAACATACGAAAGGATTATATTCCTCGATTATGAATACGCCCAGTCGAAAGACGTTGAACAAAATCTATGGAAATATGTGTTTTACAAGGTTATTGAAGATTACCGCAAGCGAATTCGCAATGTAAGTTACAACACTTTTTGACAGACAGAGTACTGCAATAAATTCACAGGAGCAATGATGTTACTTTATGTCACAAGTTTGCAGTGTAATAATTTAACCATCATCGGAATATGTACCTCAATTTCAATGTATACATCTCTGAATTTACACAATAATACTTATATGAATATTCCTGCTATTCTGCAGGCCTCTCCTAACGGAAAGGGCAGACCGGCCACCGCAAGAAAGTTGAATAGCTCGTTTAGATCATTCTTGCATGAAGCCACTGGCTTTTATTATTCGTTCATCCAAAAACTTGCAGTACATTTCGAGTTAGAGCAATTGGATCCTATTGTTAAGAAGTTTGGACTGACAAATGGTAAAGAACGTTAATGGGTTTAATTAATCGTTCAACGTCTGTACGTTTGCGTGTTTCTAATGTTTTTTTATCGAAACAACTTTCCAACAGACACCAGAAATTCTCGCCATTCATATCCTGATAATATCAAGCAAAGGGCCGTTCTAAGTTGTCATAAGAGCTTAATTTTTCTCGGTGATTTAGGTATGTGGAATTCAATCGAATCTAGCAGATATCGGATGTTTGAATACATGTTAATTGGTCTCCATCTTAGCTCGATATCGCGAGAAGCAATTGAACAAACCACGTAAGAATTGGTCTACAGCTTCGGATTATTATAATCAGGCCCGCCAATTGGTCCCTGAGAGTGGTAAGCGACTTTTTATTATACTGTAATGCCTGCACATTTAACGCGATGTATCAGCAACAACCTAATCTGTAATTACGTCTATCAGGTAATCCTCATAATCAACTAGCTGTCCTCGCGACATACAACAACGATGACTTTTCCGCTGTTTATCATTACTATCGAAGCCTTGTAGTCCGACATCCATTCTTGACTGCAAAAGACAACATCAACCTTTTATTCCAAAAAACAAGAAACAGTTTCAACTCGGCGGAAGAAAAGACGGAGGGTAGTAGACAACGACGTTTTTCTCGAATGCGTCAAGGCAATGGAGCCGTGAACAAACAAAAAATCGGAAAGGCAGTCGAAGAGTTCTATGCAGAGTTTATTCATTTGCACAGTATTTTATTCTTGAAGTCTGAGTAAGTTTATATTTCAATCGAAATATTGTGCACAACTTTTAATATTGCACAGACGTATATAACCTTATTTGTCTGTCCATCTTGTGTAGTCTGGAATTATATGTTGATCTGAAAAATTCCGTCTTGAGTCAACTGCAAGAGTATATCATTACACGAGTTCTTGACGCTGATCAACTGTTGAAAGTAAATGTAATAAACATTTCGGCTCTGTTTGTGTTGAGACATATTATCAATGGTAAGCACATCGCGATACACATATTTTGGTACTTGTACGTTATATTTACAGTATGCACAATGATTTCCACATTAGACAACGGACACGGACTGAATTCAGAAGCCAAGAATATGTATGGTCATGCATCAAAGAAAGTGCTCGTCGAAAAATACGCCTTTCTCTTAGTCATAGACACTTTTAAACTTCTATTGGATGTCTGCGAATCGGAATTACGTGACGTAAATAGCAGCACGGAAACCCCTAACAATGCGCTGCAATTATTAACAGCCCCAGTCAAAAGAGTTCTTCCGTCTATACGCATTGGTATCAAGTGGATCCATGCGAATTTCGCTTATATCGCTTCAATGTCATCGGCTATTGCAGAAGATTCAAACATAAAAGAGGAGCACAAGGAAGTTAACAAGTTCTGGGAGAATGTCGCCAGATTTTTAAATACTATGGAGAGGTTGTTCCCTCATGCAAACGGCATTCCACTTGAAGTTCCATTAAGAGAAGATTTTGAACTGAACGGCTTCTTGGCTTTAAAGAATGAAATTGGCTTTGATCTGAAGTTGTTTGTTAGTGAATCTGAGCCATTTGAAGAGATAGATATGCGCATCTATGATATTGTCGAGGGCGCGCATAAGATTGTGGCTTCAAAGGTGCGGATGTTGCTTAACATGTATTTTTGCAGAGTTTCTTTTAACTGTCCATGGTATTAACTTTACGATTGGCATTACCAGGCATTCGAACTATATAACGTTAACGGTTTGTTCACTTTCAAGAAACCGCTTTCGCCCATGGATGATGAATCCACTATTTCCAACATTGTCGACGAAGGTTCCTCGGTAAATAGTGACTCTGATTTGACCGAGTTTCATTCGGCTTCTCCAAACAGCTCGACCAACCTTAGCAACGATGACGATACGGGCGAAGTGATCTTATTCACTGGGAGACGGAACGCCAACCAGCAATTAAACTCTACCGTCGGATCTGATCGTGCTGTTCAGAATATGCAAGAAAATACTACAAGACATTTAGCAGCCAATTCCATGACATCAAATGCTGCCGTACGGAACACATCTGTTTCTCACACTTCAGAAGAGCAGGTCTTGAATGCGGCGGGCGATAAATCCGAGCAGACGAGCTTCTGGGATCGGTTTCAGAACAAACATATGTTATGGATCTAAGGCATGATGGCATGTGTAGATCATGGCCATTTTTGACTGCTGATATCATTAAGTAACTCGATCTTTACGACAACGATTACAAAATACACAGTGGCTCTCTTTATAGTGGACCTCCGCTACAGTGGATTTCAGTTATTGTGGAGAAATAATGTTGGAAACTTTTTTTCCTCCTATTAAACTGGCTCTATATAGTGTATTTATACAGAAACTATGCAGCTATCGGTTAGTGGAGGAAATATGCTTGATTGATTATAGTCTAGAGCGCCTCTATATAGTGTATGTAGCACGAAATCGCTATATTGTGTAGTTTCGTTCGAGGTGATGAAGTCAGATTAGAGCGAAGAAAGTTTTTCTTCTTTGTTATGGAGGAACAGACAGTTGATATGAATCTCTCACAGTCTATGGATAGAAGTGGCCACGAAACATTCAAAAAGCATATTGCCTTGATTGGGCAAAGTATGTAATTGAACCTTTATTGCTTGTTATAAAGAACTAAGAGAACTACGATAATGCGAGAGTTTTCTATTATTTTAGACAATGTGTGAGATTGTTTGTTAACAACGATAATAAAAGATAATTATTTTATGTGAAAAAGAAACTTTCAATAACAGGCCGAGAACTAGCGGAAGACTTTGGAATTAGTGAGCAAGCTGTCAGTCTAGCATAATATTGCGGTTCATTTGCCTTTTTGTTTTTCGCTATAGTGTATGTCACATGATATATTATTATATGGTGAGGTTTCGAGGTCTTTATTTATTATATGGTGAGATTTCTTTTTTCGTTGTAGTGTAGAAACCTGTTGGATTTTGTGTCTCCACTATAAAGAGAGCCACCGTGTATTTCATTATCCCTTTCAAAACTGGTCATAGATCAGCCAAGCATGCTACTCACTAAATGAGTCCTCCTCTCATTTGTGGGTGTAGATGTTGGGGTATTTTATGCATATTTTATTTTTATTTTCAGTCTTTGAAGATTTGACCAATGCCATATTAAACTTTTTGATTTGCTTCACAGAGACATGTCTCTGCTCTGGCTGAGAACTTCAAAAGCCGATCAGAGGGGGCATTCACATCTCCTCTGCAATACCAATATGTGCGAAAGGTTCCAAATTCTCTGCAAATTCGACGTTTGCTTAATAATTGTGTTTGCCTGTCAATTCTTTTGTAATAGATGCTGTACAATATTTGTAGCAGATAGAAGTACTGTTTATTTCTCACAATTTATTAATAATTGTGTTATGTGTGACACGGAACGGCATAGTAATAAACACGTTTGTAAGAATTAAATAATAATCCTGATGTCAAAGATTCCAATAAAATAAATTTGCAATTAAAACACGGATTTTATCGAAATAAAGGATGAACATGCTGTTTGTTAACGAAACTACGACTGCTTACATAACTATCTATCGTTTTACTAAACTAATCGACTGGCATGAATTTTCGATAAAACGAGGAATTCATTTAATCACGAATTTTGTCCCGATTTGGCTTATTTTCCTGCCGTATAGCATGAAATTACGCCAAGCCGATGTGTCCAACTTTTGTACCACTAAGCGGAAATACGTGGGTAAATAGCAGCATTAAATGGAAAAGTCTATAGACATATGCAACAAGAATAGTGTAAATGAAGTTTCGCTATGATAAAGGTTTATTCCCATAGAATAAGGACAGTTATATAATGAGTGACTCTCGATAAAAGAGATTTTGTTGGGCGTGATCACTTTTACATTCGAGAGCCACTTGTAAATTTATGGAAGAGAAGCAGCAAAATATTCCACAACAACTTTTAATTTATTAAACATAATGAATTGATTGCTGGGCACAATGTCGAAGCGCGTACTATGTCAATAATGCTTATAATTGGCAGTGATTATTGATTTAAAAATATCTACACTACAGACAAACTATGACTATATACAGTGATTCATACTACACGTCAATTACCGAATTAGGTTGCCCGGTGTGGGTCTATTTTTATCAAACAATTTCGAATAGTCAAATATTCGAGAATTTACTAAACTAACTACATAGACCACTAAACATAGCACTCCCTCAAAATAGTAACACCTTCAATTAGACTCGTGTACAATCAGTTCTCTAAGAACATTTATTTTATTACAATGTTGAATATACTCATTGACCCAACTGCCAACATTAATCATGTCAGTTTTCAATAGAATTTAAGTAAACACTCAAATAGAAGCTGTTATAAGATTCGAAATTTCAAAACACAATTCAATGTTAACATAATCTATCTCATCTAGAGAATTAAGAAAGCTTCTAACAACTAGTAGCCATCAACGTTAGCAACAACTTGAAAGTTATGTGAGAGATACAAAGCCATGGGGTGGATAGTGTAGAATAAATTTCTCATCTCTAGAGTGTCCTTTTATACGCATAAATAAATAAATCGAAATTTATCAAAAGCTTGACCACTTTTTGTAAAGTTTTTTCGGCAAATCGCATACACCATGTGAGAATTAATATCATGATTAATAACATGATTCAGAGATTGCGACATACGATAGAATACCTGGCGCGTCATTTGTTGTAATAGCCTATCTGAAATACTTTGCTTTGTAAAATCCTTGTGAGAGAAAAACTTGACGGTTGAATATGTGCAACAGTGCTACAGGGTCGAGAATACCAGGAAAAATATCTGCTTACCTATCATAATTTTTAATAATTAATATATTTATAATAAAGTTCATTGTTTAAACAGATTTACCACTTTTATTAACAAAACTCCAAGCCAAGAGTTATACAAATTTACAAGAGTTTGTCGCAATATTTGATAAACAGTAGTACTTTAACTCGTTTTCAGTCTTGGAAAGTTCTAGCCATAATTAACGTGTATTCTATTTTTAGCTTATCGATACTAAGTTTATACTATTCGATGTCATACAGTTATCATCCCCCGAATACATTAAGAGGAAACTTTGTTTACTTTGGGGGGGGTTGCATGCGTGATCATCTTTGAAAGGGCTTGCTTGCGTCTTATGTGATGACGAGCCAACAGATGTAAATAGCAAAGTCATAGTAATATTGTAGAACAGACCACTTAATCACATGATTCTTGTTTCCGAGTTGCTAAAAATAAAGGAAAAAAAGTTACGAGAAACCCCCTAAAAGGAAAATTCAAAAAAAACGTAGCAAATTAAAACTTTTTTTACACTGCATGAACCGAATGGATTTATACCAAAAAAGACTTGTTGACTTTTGACAAGCAAGTTTTTTGAGATCGACCCGTTTCATTATGTAAATACATTGAAACGATTCTATTGAAGATTTTACTATTTTTAGAAACTAAGGTTTGAATAAAGTTTACCCGGACATATTTGTCATCGTGGTACCGTTTCCCAATGCATTCATTACCATAATTTTTCGAACAACAGCGAATGACGGATTGACCTTCTATTTATGCAGCATGAACTATTTATGAACACCAGGCGCTGGCATATACACTATAGGGGTTTGGTGCGACAGTATATACCAGTCACAACAGCGTCCGTTTGTTGAGAATATGAAGTTTTATAATAATAACAAACGCTTCAAACACAGTGTCTTTAAGCTTTCGTTTCGTAGCTTTATAGTTACAATCATGTACAAAAGTGATTGTATAAAAACCTGTTAAGTAACCGGGGGAAAGGGGCCGAACTATGTTATGCTAGGTAACACATTATTTATCTTTCCTAAAGCGTTTGGTTCGTACAATGCAGGGATGCTTCCATAGGGAACAGCATAACGTAAGATGGATGACGCTAGAAGGATTGCGCGCGTTAATATGCAAAAATATATCCATCTAATGCTGATTGATATCCGAATCAACGATCTTTGCCAAATATGTAATTGACTTGTGACTATCAAAATGTTAAAGAAAACCTAGTACGCAAATCCATACATTCGTTGGACATGCTGCTGAATGCGAGCGAATCTTCCATTCATGACACAACAAGAGCTATGCTGATAGACGCTCTGAATGATACAGGCGGCGGTGGCAACGGCGGCAGTGGCGGGTTTTGGCGTTTGTAATTTACCGAGAACGTTGTAGCAAAGTTATAACCTCTTATTGTCAAGACAAAAATAGTAATAACATAATAAAAAGCGACATTGCTATTACTGTATTAGATCCCGACAAAGGAATTCAGAGTTTACTTTAATTGTAATGATTTTGTCTTTAACACTGTCCATTCATGATAATAAGTCCCGACTTGGTAAAGAATTAATCACGTTCTCGGCGGAAATCGCTTGCTAATCTTCTGCGCATTACGTTCGTACGGAGGCTATGACGTAAGATTATCTTGCGTTTTTAACTATTCCAGCCACTTGGATTCTTAACGCCTACGCAATAAGTTAACGCAGGTTAGTTTAAATCCATAGAATTATGATCTCATATTAATATGGGCTCTCACATGCCAAGAAGGGGGGAGGGAAGGGGAGGAACCTATTTCCATCTCTCATTTGACAGTACTTGCCCAAGGTTGGTGAGAATTTCGGGGCTGTACCGGGTAGTGTGGCACACGATCGACAAAGTGGCAAATGTATTAAATCCCAAAGAGGCAACTCTAAAACATGGGATGGTCTTTTTATTGGTTCTTATTCATGTAAAGCACCGCCACCGGCCGTTGTTTTTATGCACAACATACCCGCTTACTAGGATCGATGCCAATAGCCACGTGGCTGGTACCTAATCTGTCGATTGTGCGCCACACAAAATGTATTTACATTTCGATTAGGAAAAGTCTTGGCCGTATGTGGGATATACACAAATGTTAGATACAGGTAAAAGCGCTACTACTTTACGATGCATCGTCGGGGACCAAACAAACCGCCAAAAGCCGCTGATTACAAAATATCTTTTCAAATTGTATGTATATGATTATTATACTATTATTAATAAATAACATGACACAACATATGTACACAGAATACGATATTCATAATTCTGAATGGACCAGCAATAATCAATACGCATGGACGTAACATTAGAGATCTCAGACAACGGGAAATACATCTCGAATAATGCTCTTGAGAACGGTTTATCAAATTTCTGCATAATCAAACATGAACGAATACGATAACTACAAGGTCACGAAGCAATATAATTATTTTCTTGGTATTCGAATAATACCGTTTTTCTAATGAAAGCTGTCGTGCGCTGCAAGTAATGATACTTTCTACTTGGAATTTTCTATTGTTACTGACTAAACTGCGACGGTAAACGGTGACGACAGTCTGTGTTAAATATTCACTAGAAACTGCGTGACGGTTGTGGTTGATCGGTAAATAAATAATAAACGAATATTACACTAGCGTGCGCACCATCTGGCTGCGGTTAATTGAGAGTGTCTTGACAACAGTGGTGAAGGAATCAAACGGTTTAACGTATCTTTTGCGTCAACTTCAATGTTTGACGGTTATTTTTATTTCCGCACAATGTCTGCTTGAATATTTGCATGCATTAGTTGATAAAGGTAAATTTCTATTACTTGACTATTTTGGCAAATGGAGTTCTAGCTCACCATAAAGAGACAAAAAGAATCTGATGTAATTATGAATCCGCAATGAATGACGAGCGCCAAATAAAGACCATTCCGCGCACATGAACGGATTGAAACAATGAATAGTGGGGCTGAACAACGGGAGGCGTTATACGGGGTTATGCGATCATAGACATTTCTATGGCAATAAAGACAAGTCAATGGATTGTCTTGATGATGATAACTCCTAAATTTTAGGCCTTTGTTTAGTGAACAAAGGTTTGCAGAAAAAAACCAGGGGGGCGTTAACACCTGACAAAACTTGTCGTTGAATAAACTATCACATTTCCGCAGCTCTCTCTCTCCCTGTCAGAACTATGAAACCCTTGCCATTTCAATGAAAAGCCCCGCAGTGTATGACCTTTTTGTTACGTACGTTTACAACTAAAGTGCTCTGAATACGGTTAAATCTATTATGCTTTTGTTCAACCCTTTTCGGGTATAGCTAACTAACGAAAGCATCAACTTGCGCAACTGTAATTTATAAGCTGTGTGATTTGAACAGTTGGAGTCCCGGGAAAAGAAAACACCCACGAAGGAATAAGACAATAGCACGGTATCATTCTTATGACACAGCAGCAGCGTTGACACGCTCTTGATGATATTTAGTAATCGTAGGATCTGGCGTAGTAAACAGCAGTTGGGATTATGACGCTCAGATAATGCAGAGTGTAACAAGTATAGGCGGTAACAATAGATAAAAAACATAAACGGTGCCGGTGTATGTGTGCATATTACGACAAACAATAGAGCGAGCGAGCAACAAACAGACAGACAGAGAACATGATGGTATCGGGTATGAAGCAATCATTCAGTTACTTCCTTTTCGATCAATAATAAAAGACGGCTCGTCCTAGCCGAAATATAAAACCTCCGAATATGGAGTCATGAAAATCGCGAATGAACATTACTTTATGCAAAATTAAATATATATCGTATTCTATTTATTTATATGGGGTACACAATACATATAAAGTTATATAATTCGTTTAACTGTATGCGTGATTCTAAAAATAGATTAGTATTTTCTTGATGGAATTCTTAGGAAATTCAATATATATACAGACAGGCTTTCGATGAAAAAAAAAATTGAACCAAAACATCAGGGTGTTTTAACTTTGATATATCAACACGGATAAACAGTGACCAAAAAACCCTATTTTCTTGACAAAGCTACGCACACACACACACACATACAACATACAACATACACAGATATACAACATACACAATGAGCTCAGCTGAAGAGAAAACATCATATTCATCTCAGTCATCATCATCACAGTCAAGCCAGTCGTCATCCCATGTCATATACAATACAATTCACCAAACCCCCACACAAGCGCAGGTTGTAATCTTTCCCGAGATTCTCATGTGCGATGAGCCGGATGAGTTTGAGTTCCATCCGATTGATGCATCTGCCCTACTGATGACAAAGAAGATAGATCGAAATCGTAAGTGTTATGCATACTGGGTTGGGCAAATCTATTCGTTTTTGGTATTATTGATTACTAATCGACATTATATTTCGACTATTACCTTCCATAACAGGCAAACGCAGACTTATTAAAGAACGAGCTGGTAGAATAATTCAACAATAAAAGTTTCAGTGCATATTTTGGTTATTGAGTGCAGTCTGGTCCCTCCATATATTCATATAGCCGTTTGAGGTTATTCTCTCTATCTCCCTCCCTCTCTCTCTTATTATTGCACACGAAATTTCCTCTCTCTCTTTGTTGGGACGACTCGAGAACGGTGATATCCCTTCTCTTACTGCGCTGCTCGTATTGTATGCTCGTATGTTTGCAAACAAAAAAAAAGCCCCATTCTTTGTTGGGGGGGGGGTGTTGTGGATGAATGGACTCGGAGTGGTGTTCCGGGTATGTCGATCGCAAAATGCTGTGCTGCATAACCATTTATGGTGAACACAATGGGGTGGTGTGAATATTCAAAACTTGTCACATATTGTGTATACTATTTTTATATATTGTGTTAAATAATTTATAATTTAATAAAAATAAATTACTTAATCGTTGCGAAAAATAAGTGTAACCGTATCAACATTCAATTGTTGACTTTAAATTTACCAGGGATCAAACATAATAATTAATCTCCTTCCTCTTACAAAAATACTAATTTACAAAATAAAATAGAATCCAAAATCGTTGTTGGTACGATGATATAAATGAGACAAACAATATGAAATAAGTGTTGAGCATATTGGTATCAATATTATTAATATTAACCTCTATTTTTAACCTTCAATTTGCAAATCTCCTCCACTACGGCGACACTCGAAATTACATTCATCTCTTTACGCCGGGTCATCATCAAAACTAGTCTATTCTCAGAACCCAATCCGATGATACATAACGACAAAAGGGTCCACGGCCAGTCGGAAACGGGCTGTATTACCAATTGAAATCATTTCCACTTACCATAATTGCAATAATAAGAGTATGGTGAACGCCTGGTGCCATCATCAAAAGTCGTGTGATACCACTAATGACCAGGTTTCCATATTACTATGAGAATGTTCTGTCCATCACGCAAAAAAAGAAAATTCGGGCTAATTTCAAACGCCAAGCTTCCAATTAATAGGTTTGGCAAGTGTAACAGTTTTTTTTAAAAATAGCATAAACATTCTTTAGAAAAACGTCTCCCACAAGCCATATATCCTTATCAAACAACACACTGCTTTGTATACCTGCTGTGCAATAGTCTCCGGATCTCTTACTAGGTCTTTAAAACTTGTATCATATACAAACTCAAACTTTACAATACTGGTCGTTATTAAAAAATTCCGTCAGTCACGTGAAGTTTGGAGTATATTGCATGAGAACAATAGAATGTTCCCGCCCCTTGATTGAAAAACAGTCATGTTAAACGCCTCCAAAGAGAAAGAAGGAAATACGAGAAATTGTAATAATTTTCCCTGCTGCACCATATTTTTAAAAGGAGTCGTCCCATTCGTAGCAGCTACTTTTTCAAAGAATCCGTCATACGTCGAGTTGACAAAGAAATCACTTTCATTGGTATTTAGACTAATGATCTGTCAATCCACCAGCAACGGTGATCACCGGCTCCGTAGTATGGCTTTGAACGAACCGCCAACCGACTCGATTTCGATGGATCGAATCGTCTTTTCTGTAGACATGCTAGGCTGGTGCAATCAGTCATAGGTCGGCATTGCCCGTATCAAATACTGCAGAGAATTACAGAGAATTCTTGATTACCTATTACGATTTTGCCAATGTCCATGCCTTGATTTTCAAGCAGTTCAAATCCATGTGTTGCGACTTTGCAGTGCATCGGAAAGGACGGTTTCATATGATTCAGCGAGTATTCTTTTTCCAACAAATGACTTGACACATATGACGCATATTTTATTGTCTATATTTACTAGTATGCCGGTTTTCGCTGCTACGGGTACTAGCTTTGTGAATGGTACACTGCAACTGGACAAAGCGAATGCCGGAAATTAATGAGATGATTTGAGAGAGTTTAGTGACACTATAGGAATTGTTCGCGAGAGAAGAATCTTTTTCATGTGGTGTAATCAAACAGATGTTTGCTAAACATTTTCACTTATTGGTGGTCTCGTACATGGTGTGAGACTAGTCCTACATAGAAACGGTAAACTTTATTCGATCAGCGGGCGATAATTGACACGAACGGGCATCTGAGAAAACCCTGGTAACTCTTTGAATTTTAAATTGGTAGGTGATATGAATATACGGTAATTCATTGTATGCACATACATACACTAGTATTTTTAATATAACCTCTAACTTTGGCATGTTATCGTCCCATGTGCTGCGTCGTTTTTCAAATAGTAATAAAACTGTCCTACAAAACACGAAATTTATCAAATGTCAAGGTCAACCAATAAGGTTCAAGGATGTCACATTAATCTATTAGACCACAAGACTGCCGTTTGTAAACAGTTGTAACGCAGCATGACTTACAGATCAGGACAAACAACTTTTCTTTCATTTTCATATTTATTATTATCTATTCGCTATTTCTTTCATTACATACAGGATAAATATAACAATAATAAAGGTAATATTATTTACACTAGTATAAATTCATCTTCAATCATATCGGCATTGTCCGAATTAACATCTGGTATCGATAATTCTTCATCAACAAGTTTGTCAATGTCTTCTTCTTCTTCTACAGGCTCGACTGTGTCAGAATCTCTGTCGATCATTTCAATATCAGCATTAGATGATGACTGCGTTATTCTCTCTTCTATGGTACCATCTTCGATTTCAACGTCTTGTACCAAATTCTCATTAACAGAGCCATCACCAGAGTCACTTGACGAGTTTTCGAGTTCTTTCTCTTTGATCACATAAGGACGGATTTCCTCGTCATCGGCTGATTCTTTGCTATCTTCACCTTCATCTTCATCAGCCGATACCATATCAGCTGCTTGATCAGTGTTCTCTCGTTCTTCATTCGTCAATTCTTCAAAAGAATTGCTTGCTTTATTTTCATTGAACGCCATCCACTGCTCATCGCGGTTGATATCAAATGTTTCGAGAATGCTCTGAGCATATTTAACAATTTCCTTTCTTCGTTGTCGTACAATGTCCGCACCCGCGCTTTGTATTCCGTCTAGTTCGTCAAAGACTTTCATTACATTCTCCTCATTCTTTAAAAACTCTTTGTTTTCGGCTGTTGTTGGTAATACTCGTCTTTCCGAGTCGGCGGTGAATGTGAGTGGACCAGGCGTGTAACTAGAACGAATCTCGCCAAGTTTGTCTTCGATAGAACGTAATTGATGCAATTTTCGGAGTATTTGACGAACTTGACGAGTTGACCTCTTGTTCCTTATAAATCTTAATATAATCTTGGCGGCTTGAGCTTGATCTTCATCCGAGGATGATATGGGAATCTTCCGGACTCGTGGCTTGTCTGAACCAAGATTTGCATTTCGTTCTTTAGGTTTACGTCTTTGCATCTCACGTGCTTGTTCTTCGGCTAGTTTCTGTCTGTATAGACGTTCTTCCTCGGCCCGTCTGGCTTCCGTATCACGCATGGAGAAGAATGGAGAATAGTAAGAATCACTGCAACGATTATACGATCGCGGTTGATAATGATTGCAGTATGTTCGGGAAGGATGTGTTGGGAAAAAGTATACTGGTGAACCGTATGAGAACATTTTTGTTTATATTATTATAGGTTGTAGGTTTTAGTTTGGCTTGCTTGTTCGATGTGTTTCGTTTTTTTTGAATTTTATTTTAATTTCGGTCCGTTTGGTCTGGTCTTATATATAATCGAAGGGTGTAATCTTCGAGAACAATTACGACTAAAATGGTATCTTTAACGTCAGCGAACGTTTTGACTAGATAGTTCCAGAAAGTACTACAAGATGTTTTTTGGGTAATATCGGATAAATTATTATCCGATGCAAGAAACCGAAATATACGGCCATTTAGTATTATTATGAATAGACTTTTACAACAACAATTTGGTAACCATTGATTGATCTTTGGTATCATTAAGTTTATATGTGTCAAATTACATTGATGACGGACATCATTCCCGTTTTTTGTTGTTTTTTTTTTTTACTTGAACGTTGACCGATCACAGTCCAAGCTGGGGAGACTATCACAAACTGCGACTAACGACTTGAGCCAAAGAACACTTGAACCAAGGGCATCCGCTCGAACTGATTACACTTATCGGTAGATTAAGTCAACAAGTCTAACCCAAAGGATATATCGCTAATCACCACAAGGGGAATGGAAATCGAGCGTAAATTTACACTCAAAGTATTATATAATAAATAGTTCACAACATTATTATACATTTCGAACAATGATATCTATAGACATCTCTAGGAAGCCTGCGAACCAAGAAATTCTTTAACCTACAAACAAATTGTCAGATATTAACATAAACGCCTCATCGCCACGATTCAACATCAGATCTCGTCAATCAAAACTCCAAAGCCTCATCGCACCTTTTGATGTTCTTCCAACGCCTCCAAATCCTTTGCTCCGGACTTGACCTCAGCCGCTAATTCAGGCTCGGCTTTCACGATATCGAGTAGTATAGCCTGGAACCTTTTGTACAAGGAACCTTCCTCCACAATATCATCAGGCGCCTGAAAATAGACTCCTTCTTCCAATTTGACTGAATTATACCCTGCGAAATTTGATCGTCGCTGAATGAAGGCTTGGATATACGAGGTAAGAGAGACTAGGAGAGGAAAACAAATACTCCAAATTAAATTACTCACAACCCAGAGACTCTTCGAAAGCTTTTCGAAAAAGAGTTCTTGTTTCCATCAACTCTGCTGTCCTTAGAGCGCTGGGTGTTAGAGCTGCAGGTCTAGGTCCGTGCACCATTTTTCCTCTTGGCCAAGTTGAAGATTAGAGTAATAAAACGGTTGGTTTAGAACGAAAAAGTGCAACTCATAGAACGAATTCGAAAATGTGAGGCTTTGTGATTTTCCCGTCTACTATTAATACCATACATGGAACTGTTGGGTGTACAATGAAACCGGAAAATTTTCATTACTGCACACGTTTTTGCCCTCCCTTCTGATGGGCGAATATACGCATGCCATTACGTAAATTGGAGCCGAAATCAAATGTCATACGCAATTTGACGAATACCAATGATTGTAAAAGGAAATTTAATTCTTCAGCAACTCATACATATTGGCAATAGCACAATGAAAATCTGACATGTGTAATATTCTCGCTTTTCGATGGCGCACTGCATACTGGTGAGAATAATATCAACAAACTTGTTCGCTAACGCATAATCCGTGGATACCTTGCTTAGAAATTAGTGATGGTACGTTACAGTTTTGATCTGTATCAGTAAAACTTTTCTTCATCTCGCGGAAAACCAAGTGAGCTTGATCACTACAGCCAAGTAAGTTCTCGTCACTCAAACCTGTATCTCATAAGACGATAGTTTGTTATTATTGGAAATCATATCTTTTTTCACTTGTGCGGCGATATAAGATTATCTACAAGAAATGATCACTATAATCGCTATTTACATTAGTAGTGGATGATATACACGGCCAGGTCTACACAAGAACGATTAGTAAAACAATCCTTTTCGTTATTCGGGTTATGAAACGCGCAACTGGCATCCAGGAAATGTTGTGGCTCAAATCGTTCCATCCTACTAATGATGGATATATTCCATCGCGCTGAACTAAAAATATGCAAGCCCTTTCAATCCCTGCATAAATCAACTAACTGCATTCACACGGACCCCATGTTTGAAAAGCTAAAAAGTTTATTGAATAGTAGAACATACAGAATAAATCCTAATAATACTACTTGCAGTGTAAGAATTATAGTGAAAGAAATAACGAGAACTGCAATAAAGACAGCTAAGAAAACACAGAAGGCGTGTGTGTTCATAACATACGCTCGCCCCACTTTACTGCCATTTTCTTGCTCGCTCATGTTTATTATCGACGTGACAAGGATTAGTCGATTATCAGATGATTGGCAAAGATTTGGGGGGCACACATATCAGATTTTGGGGACCTCTTGCTGACTAGTCCTTCGTTCTAACCAAACGTTCTGAAGGACATTTTGTTATCAAAAATCGAGTTGAGAAAAGGACAGTCTACGAGCATTCCCGAGAACGTACCCCATATCAAACTTGGTTGAATCATCAACTACCTAAGTGGTATGGACTATAACCCACCCGAGAATGACGTGTGTTTTGCTTTTTTCGACACACTCGAGTGACGTGAATTTTGCATTTTAGGTCACGCTTGAGTGACGTGCATTTTGCATTTTACGACACGTACCAAGGTGGCGCATTTTGTATATCAGGTCACATGTGATATAACAGTAATGTATGCCAGCTTAGTAGTCGTAGCCGGTTGGCTCACATAGGCAAAAAAATATATATCTGACGATGCAACCAATTATATATCGTTATTGTGAGGGCTAATGCTATTAGGTATGCTATCAAACATGTACACGCAATTGCTATCGATATATACATCATAAATGTTATCGGGGAATGCCATCAATATACGTTGCGTAATTGCTATCGGGAATACTATCTAATTGCTATCGCGTATGTTATATACACGCTATCTGGTTATGCTGTCGAGTCATGCTATCAGGTATATGTTATCATATGTATACGAAATATATCGCGCAAATGCTATCGGTAATGCTATCATGTATATGCTATCGAGCACATTACATAAATGCTATCAAATATATGTCGCGTAATTGCTATCGAGTATGCTAAACATATGCTATCAAATATGTGTCGTGTAATTACTATCGAGTATGTTATATTTCTGCTATCGGGTATAGTATACCCATGCTATCAAATATATGTCGCGTAATTGCTATTGAGTATGCTATATACATGTTAGCGGGTATGCTATCTGTCACCGAAAAATCTTTGGTGACAGCTTCGGTGACAACTTTGGTGACGGGTTTATTATTAAATTTCGGTTTCAAATTCTTTTTTATCTTGTTCTTCTATACTGTCACCGAAGTCACTAAAAAATAAAGTAAAATTCTAGGAAAAAAATAAAACTTTACCTTATGGTGTATCCAATACATATACATATTGTTGATACATATATACTCATGAACTCTATACTTATAGTATATACGTATGATACATATGTGATATACCCATAATAAAAAAAGAGAAAAAAAAAAAGCTGGAGAAGTTCGATTTTTTTTGGTGACTTTAGTGACTTTGGTACAGATATCTAGAAAGCTTTCTATAAACTCAAAATCGTAAAATTTAATAAGAATTTTGTCCCCAATTTTTTTTCTCGCCGTCACCAAAAAATTTTTAGTGACAGCTATACATACTAAGATAATATATGTATATCTAGTATATGAACGCGAAGCACTAATTTTCTTTTACCTCAAATCCATCTTGCACCATCTTCTCCAGCTTTTTTTTCTCTTTTTTTCGGTAATAATGTTTCATATTCCGGTATTTACCTGCATGTTTCTCGCACATACCATATCAATATGTAGAGGAAGTAATTTTACCACACTCTTTACAAGGTATACGTTGGGGGGACTTCCAATGGTAACCACAGCCTTCGGGCCTATAACTACCTCGCCCACAAACTTCTCCAGTTCTGAGGATATATTCACAACGATAAAATGCCATATATTCCAAGCGTTATCTTTTTGGTATGATTTTTTGTCTCGTAGTATAACTAGGGTTTCACACTAATTATTGTAAGGAATTAATTTTCATTTTGAATTTTTTTCGTACAGATAATATAAATTTACAAAAAGATGTCCGATGTTATTACACCTACCATGGATACCCAAAATTTCCAGAGCTGTTCCACAATAAAGAATATCGATCACGCGCCAGCAGAATCAGAAGCACCACCTTCTTGTCTGGAAAACTCAGAAAATTTCGAGCCAGAGACGGAGTATGAAAATAACGGGGCCTTCTACCACCGGGGGTTTAAAGCTGAAAGCGTGGCTGAATATATGTATAAAATTCGTGATGATAGTGTAAAGCCAAGACAATTTCTCGGTACAGATACCGAAGATGGAATAGAAGCTATACTTAGTGAACGGCAAGGACATTCATTACACGAAATTATTGATGGCAATGACCCACTTCGTCCGTTTATAGATTTTGATTTATCTAGAGAAAAGTTTGATAAAATTAAACCCAAGCTTAAGCTCACAGCTAAAGAAATACGAGATTTACTTTGTCGTGCCTTTAAAGAAGTGTGTCTAGAAATATATCCAGATTGGGATCGCAAAACATTGACTATTGCCAGTAGTAGTGACGAGAAAAAAAATGTCTCTCCATATATCAACTCTTGGTCTCTGACTCAAAAATATTGCTAAAGTTGCAGTATTTACTGAGCTCGTTCGCAAAAAGCTTCCAATAGATTTACAAGAAAAAGATATTGTCGATAATATGTTCATTCTCTTTGCGAATACTCGGAACTCCAAAATTTATTAAAGATACTAATGAACATGTCCGAGTGAAGAAAGCAATTTTCCCAAAGAATAATTCTGTCTTTGATTTTATGCTTCGCTCACCTAATGACGAGGCGCCAGTTATAGATAGTCCTATCTTGGATATTCTGAAGGAAAAAACATTAATCGAAGATAGGAAAATGCCGGAAAAAATTAAAATCGATGCTGGGACAATCGGATCTGAAGTAGAATATATAGAAAAATTACTTGAGGAGTATAAAATCGAAGGTTTTGAAGTTTTATATTCTTTACCGATACTTCCAAATGTATTCCCCCCTAAATCGCATAGCAGAATCTCAATGCCCACTCTGTAATCGGGAGCACACTAGTGATAACGCATATGTAATCCGAAATAAGAAAATTTATCGATATTACTGCCATCGAGCAGATCAAGATACGCCAGCAGGTACAAGGAAACCATCATTAAAACTTGTTATCAACGAAACAATTGAAAATAAAGAAAAAAAAAGTCCTCTTCCAGAAAAATTAGAACGGTCTAGAATTTCGGATCCAAACGATCACTTTACATGGGGAGACTTAATTGATATGTGTACTTCTAAGAATATTTTTACTCGTAATGAAGTATATGAGGCAATTCAAGCAACAGTGGCATGTATTCAAACATCTTCGAGGTTATGGCTACTTAAAATGGAAGACTCGGATAATGGACTTTTCTTCGATATGGCACCTAAACTAGATATTGCTAAGTACGAAATAAAAATAACTGAATATCAAGGGGAACCAATAGAATTAAAAATATTGATAAATCAAGCAGTTGTTGAAGGTCTGATTCTTTATCGTAATATCGATTTCCTGCCATGTTCACCAAATACCTCACCACCAAATATCAAGTTCTTTAATCTTTTTCTAGGATTCAAAGTTCAGCCAGCAAGAGATTAATCCCGCCATTATGGATCCAATTTTATGGCATGTAAAAAATATAATCTCTGGTGGTGATGAAGAACTTAGTAAATATTTCTGGCATTAGGTAGGATATCTAGTACAACAACCATCTAAGAAGCCTGGAACCATTCCAGTATTGCGTTCCTTGCCGGGCTGTGGAAAAAATATCTTAATTGATTTCATAGGTAAACAAATTCTGGGTTCTGAACTTTTCTATGCAACTTCTGATCTTGGAAAAATATTGGAAAGGTTCAATAGTTGTATTCAGGCTCGCAAATTAATCGTTATGAATGAAACAGGAATGAGTAGTGGGGACTGGCACAAATATAATGATCATCTCAAATCACTTATTACAGAAGATTACTTAACAATCGAGCGCAAAGGACTCGAACCCAAAGTTCTAAAAGATTATGCTGGATTTATGGTATTAAGTAATCATGATACTCCACTCCGAGTAGAAATGGGTGATCGGCGTATTGTGTGTTTCGATGTATCTCCCTGCTGTAAAGGCAATACAGTGTCGGACTAGCTTACACCTGGGAGAGCGGCGGTGTACTAGCCGTTTTGGGATTTAGTTCGTTTCCAACGGAAGC
>CAJVPI010000481.1:0-28844 GCA_910592345.1 Paraglomus brasilianum
CTTTCTATTCCACCACGATAGAAACGTATATCTCTTTCCAAATCCCCACGAAAACACCCCATGGCCCACCTATTTTTTTCAGCCTCTGTAATGATTGAAAATTTTTTGGGATTTATTCCATGTTCGATGGCATACTGATAAAGGCGTTTTTTGTTTGGATCAGTCTTGGAAATTGAGGAGGTGTAAATTTTGTTTGGCACTACTATCTGAGTTTCCGGTAAACTGTCCTGTAAGATATGATCATCAGCATCCTTTTCGATTCGTGAAGATTCAGGCTTTACCCAGGGATCGAGCCCAGTCTCTTCCATATATGCTCTATATAAGATCAAACGAATTTTATCAGTCAAAGAACTTGGTACTTCAACCAATTTAGCATACCAGTCCAAATATTCAGGGGTTAAGGCACGAAGTGTCATTTCTCCGAAATAGGCTTTATCCATATTATTGTTTTATACGACTGCAAATTCAAATTAAGTATGGGTTGTGCATACCCCGAAATAGTAATTAAAAAAAAATAAATATCGTTAATTAATAATTACTGAAGGCAGTCACATAGTGGCTATACAATGACTTTACGATTTATTCTGTTATTTCGATTTCACGCTTTCCACATATAATAAAATAGGATCCAGCTTCGTATCTACCTTTTACACTTTTTCCATCTTCATGATTTAGTTTACATATTGGGCATAATGAACCCTCAATAATTCCATAACGATCAAATTTTTCAGAAATAAATACTTTATATAGATCAGAATATCGCAACAATGTATTATTACGAAAGTAAGCATGGTCATGAATCTTATTTTCTGGCAATATATTATCTTTCGGAGAAAGTGCACTTCATGCATTAGATGAAGCATTCATCTCTGCATTAATCTGATCGTCACGATTCGTGACGGTTTCTGGCACTTCTACTGAAGTTACATTCTTGATAACATTTTGAATTTGACTATTAGTAAGACTTGAGATGGCATATATGCTATAGGTAACTTGCTTAATTTTATTTATTCCAACTCCATCTTTCCCAAATAACATATGAATTTTTTTGGCTCTTAGAGTTTTCATACGCAAGTTTCCTGATGTAATGCCAGGTAAATGGTTTAACATTTCCTTATATAATTGTGTTCTGGCAGTTTTATCCGTAACTCCTGTCTCACGACAAATTTCAATAACTTTATTTTCAAAACTATCAGAATAATAGTACCAAGATAAGATTTCTTCATGTCTAGCTCGTATTGCGTTTTGGAATAAACAGATCAAGCTTTGTGTTGTAATTTGGGATGATTGATGCTCTGTAAATCTCAGAGGAAGCCGGTGGGATAATATCTCTATCACTTCGCAATTGTTTTATTAATTCTCGCTCTATACACTGACTTTTAGTGGGCTCAATTTCATCAGGCTCCTCAGACATATAAATGTTATGATTTGGACACTCGCTTTCCTGTGATAAATTTTCTTTGGTTTCTATATTAGGATTCGATAAGTTTTTTTGCCGATCGTCATGTTTCATGATGGAAATTTCTTGGCATTTTTCTTTTCCCCTTACATGATTTTGCTCAGGAGATATAGAAGTATCTGAAACTAAATTCTGGGATTGGTCTTCAGCTGATTCACATTGAAGCTTCTTTTCCCTATTGCATTGTTTTATCTCGCTAGTAACTCTTTCCTTACTTTTAAAATCTAGAAACTCATCAATCTCTTTATTTTCCGACGATTTAGGCTCGGACGAGTATGTATGAATATTGGAAGAAATATCAGATGATGCTTCGTGGAGAATAGAATCTTCTAATACGTGTACAGTATCATTTTGTGTCTGCTTCTGTTCCAATTTTGTAACCCTGTCTCTAAGTTCAATATTCTCAGCAATGAGATTACTGGTATCTGTTTTATTTTTCTTTTCTAACTCCTCAAATCTGGTCTTGAGCTCAGCATTTGCTTCTATAGCTTGTTTTAATTTTGTATTCTCAGCCTTGACCTCAGCATTCTCCTTTCTAAGCTCAGAAATTTCGGCTAAAAGCTTCAAATTTAATTCTTGCAACGAATCGATTTTTGATTGAGCAGATTGAGATTCAAGCTCTGATGACATGTTTTATTACCAACTTTTATATAAGGTGCAGATTTATTTAAATTATCGAGTTTAAAAAATCCAATTTATAACACTGATCACTTTGGCGAAGAAAAATGCCTTGGGTCGTGGTGCGTGATGCGATTTAAAGGCATGTCAAATGACAATCTGAATTTCGTAAGGGCATGACCCCTACATGTGATCTGGACTGTTGAAAAAGACGTTTAATGAATATTTGGAGAAAGATGTAATCGCAATTCTGGAGAAAGATGTAATCACAATTCTGGAGAAACTCAGTATTGAAGTGATATCAGGTTGGTCGACAAAAATTCCCAGTCAGCAGATATGAATTCGCATCAGGGAACTAATAAAGCCTCCGATGACCACATTTCATACATGTATAGAAAGGATTGCTTTATTAATAACAGCGTTAAAGCTAAATACAGTATATTTACAAGGCCTATGATACATTGTAAAGCCAAATGCTCGCTAATGTACTACTTCCATAATCTCCGGATAGGTCTTGAGCATCAAATCCCTTGCTTTTCCCAAATCCTGCTGATTTTTAAAATACATCCACAAATTATCTTCTTCTTTGAACCACCAAACGAACATACCTTTATCAAAAATCACTATCTTGTCATTTTTCCAAAGGGAAAAGTCATGGCTGGTGAAATGAAGGACCTCCATGTTTTTTGGCTTTCCGTGCTTGTGGATTTTTGTATTATGCAGAAATCCGTACCCATATGAGAAGGTTTTATAAAAAGGATCGAGAGAATGGAAAACCGGCTCCTTCGTTTTGGGTTTTTTAGATCCCAGCTCAAGGTCAAGCAATAAACCTGAGACTCCTAATGGGGGGGTATTTTCATCGCACAATAGCTCAAGTGAGTTGGCTATAGCGCAAAAAATATACATGGCACAAACATTTTCAAAAAGAGATCTAATACTAAGGAACAAGAACAAGCGATCATGACAACAGTTTCTTACCAGAGTTCCAAAAGTATATCTCGACCATCCACCCTAACTGAACGGCATCCTGTATTACGGGTTGGAAGTCACCATCACCAGCGACCAGCGCCAACACGCCAGGCACCTTATCACGGAAGATTCCGTTTATATATTGTCCAATTCTCATATCCACCCTTTTCTCACGGTTATCGGCATTTCGAGGGTACGTCTTTACTGTAAAGCCATCATTTCGAATCATTTCCCACAGTGAATCAGTTGGGGGAATAGAACCCACAACAATTGGATTTTCACCTATGGTACGTTCCTTTTGAATTATTTTGAGAAGCCGTCCATAATCCAACCGAAGCTGATTAAAGTATAAACATTTTCTTTTGCCATCAACAACGCCGATGCACTCCATTTCGGCGACAGCGAACTTTCCCTCGATATAAATATTAGAGTCATCGACAATAACATATAATTCATCCGGGGATCCAGTCAAAACCTTTACTAAGAAAAGAGTTGTAGGTTTACATTATGAAGCAACTACTATCGTTTTGACTAAACTTATACGACTCACTCACCGGTGGCAATGGGAACTTCAACGATAAGGTGAATGTGTTTTTGGAGGGTGTTAGATGATAGAAGCAGGAAAGAAAAAAAAGCACAAGTTAATCAACATCACAAACAGTATACCAAAATACAACGACAGTGAGGGAATTTAATGTGTAGCGTGAGCAGTAAGCAAGATAACTAATTACCAGCAGGAACCTCAATGATCACATGGATATGCTCATCAAGAGGCTCATTGTCGTTGGAAAAATAGTAGCTGACCTTTTTTATTGGTAATAACTGGATGCTGTTTGGCCAGGGAAGTGAATTAATCTGGTCGTCTTGATCAGCAGGGATGTTTGCAAACCATAGTTTGAGATGGTCAGCAGGAAAGTCGTTGAAATATGGTGCCTTTTTCGCCTTTATTGCATCCTTGAGGTCGCCAACAGTCTCATCCCTACTGATATTAACTGGAAAGGCGTGCTGGACGGCAGGAGTCTTTCCTTTTTCAAGGCAGAAGAGCTTTATCGACATGGTTATATTTAGTTTTTTGTACAACTGTAGTATGGAGGTTTTTTAGGCGGTAATATGTGAGAGATTCTGTTGTACAAATTTGATTAGTCCTTGATTGATGACGCATATGATCACATGATTGAACACTCTCTTTATTATGGGAATTAGCATCTGGATAATAAATATAAGGGTAAATGAAATTCGTGCACCCGCACGGCCGTGCATCCCTAAATTATTACGTAATAAAAAGTTTAATGCAACCAATCAGCGTTTCGTGTTAACGTTCACTATATGATGCTGGCTGACTCTGCTCAAAGTGGTAAGTTCTTCTTTCCGTTTCGTGTCTGTTTAGGAGGTTATTTCATGCGAATGTGCATAAGTATATAAGTTATAACGTACTGCCCACGGATTCGTAAGTGTCAACTATTATGCGCTTGCTTGCGCGTAGGCTGTTCGCCAGTATCTAATATTCTTGATTTATTTGACATTTATTATTATGCGCTTGCTTACGCGTAGGCTGTTCGCAAATCGGTACGTACGTTACGAGTGTAGACCGGTCAGACACCACTTACGCCGCAAAGAGATGTGTCCGCTGCGTTCTTAAGAATCTCAATGAACCACTGCAAACAACGCATCCCATCACTGAAAATTAAGCAAATGACACATGGACACTGGGTAGAGGGGCCGAACGCTTCCGACTTTTATATTTATAATTTCCTTGCATTTCTCTCTATTAAATTATAGATAACTCCATAATCGAACGTTGTAAATAGGTCACTTATAATAAGCGACAAACGCTTAATCTCTTAGGTTAGTTCCTGCTATTAATCATCCTGTACTGTTCTCAATGTATACGTTAGCTTATTCTCTGTTACTGTATTTGCTAGAAACAAGTTCTATCTTTGTAACCGGTGATTATTCATTATGTATTATGGAGTTATAAGTTACCTTTTATGCTTTATGGACGTTATAAGTTTCTTCTTTATGCTTTATATCTGTGTGTGTACATGTAAATACTTTTAGGAGGAGGAAAGGATGGCACATAATGACAGCCTCAGCCTACCGACATTCGACAAGTTCAACAAACTTGCACTGGATGGGCCGATATACGACGTTGTGGTAGAGGATGGCAACGGGAATGGACATTTTAAAGAAACATTGCACAAAGGGAGCGTTTTTCGGAATTGGGAGGAAGCGTTTGATACAATCAACATGTACGCGAGACAAGAAGGATTTAAACTAAGGAAGGCCGCGTTGAGAAAACTCCCGATGGAGTTGTACGAAAACGAACAGTACTTTGCGTGCACAGCGGCGAGTACAAACCCAGAAACACGCAACTAGTCAGTACTAAGTATATTAACTGAAATGCAAGAAAGTGAACATGTAGATAATCAGGCTGATGAAAACAGCATCACTAATAACAATAGTAATTCACATGAGGATGAAAAAGATAAAGAAAACAATCCATCAATTGATCGATTCCTTCAGAACCCAAAAAAACGCAAAGCAAAAGTACGCCCGAAAAGTTCTAAGTGAATCAAGCGAGCAGAGGAGTTGAGGCCAGTTAAGCATCAAAACCAGTGTGGTAATTGTGGGGAGCGTGGGCATTACAAGCCTAAATGTCCGGAAAAAAAATTAGCTAGATTAGGCAGTGTGTTTTTAATATTACCGTAAACTGCCATGAATAAGGGCCCACCTTCATCATATAAGGGGGCTCTTATTCATGGCATGTTTGGTTGCGCCTTAAAAACAATGCAAAATGATCTACGAATCATCACGTAACAACTGTCCACGTTATCTCTGTTTATTACATAATTCTTTAATGTGTCATTGGATTAGGGAAGCTTGGGATGATATTCCACACGAGATTATAGTGAACTCCTTTAAAACCTGTGGGCTATCTAATGATCTCAATGGTACAGAAGACGACTTAATATGGAAAGGTGTTGTGAGCGGGGATGAACCAGCTATAGTTTTACCAGAGGATGTTTGTGAAGACGATGAATCATTATAATAAATCAGCGATACTAAATAAAGTAATATATGACGTCAATTGTTGACGTGATAAGGGGGCGGTTATTTCATAGCATTACGGCCCTTATTCACGGCAGCATTTTTTCATATGAGGGGGCCCTTATTCACGGTAGGCTCTTATTCATGGCAGTTTACGGTACTATAAGGGTAAACTCTTACTATAACTTGGTAAGAAAATTAGCCCATTTGTTTAACTCATATTATTGTTAATTTCACGATTTATTATACAGTCGACTGCTGATAATATAATTCGACTTTTCCAGTAATTCGATCGACCCGATTTTTTAATATGATTGTTCTTCCTTAAGTACGTCTGTCGTCAATTCGACCCGATTTTTTAATATGATTGTTCTTCCTTAAGTAAGTCTGTCGTTAATTCGACCTGTACATTAATTCGACCGATGACTTAAACAATCCGCAGAGTTTGCATCATACTCGGTTACATAATAGTTCACACCTGCTCAGATGCATTACGTCATAGGGTGCACGAAATTTTATAACCATTTTTTATATATAGGCCACAAAACTGGCTCAATGCATTGATTATCTTTAAAAATTTATAACTCAAAAAGTTTCAAGCCTTTTTCAATAAAACAAAATTGTATTAAAAGCCAGAAAGTAAGACTCTTTTCAGTTTAAATTTCATTAATATTGGTTGGAAATTGACAGAGTATGAGTAAATAAATCCAATGGTTACAAACATTGAGCCGGTTTTGTGAGTCACTGTATATTGTGGAGCGCCGATAAAGCTTGAAAACGCTTTCTTGATCGGTGCTTGATAAAATCGATCTTGTCCTCGATTTTATCCTCCCTTGACAATAAAGATTTCTAATTAATTGAGACATCGCGATTAGTAGAATAGTTTCCCGACCTATAGGCTTTCGACATAATCCCACCGAGAGAAATAGACGTATTTACTCGAGGTTAATTAGAAATCCAGAGAAAGCGTACGCAAGAATCGAACCTAGCATCGTGAGCGTTTAAACCCAACTAAAAGGTCACCAAACGTCACTAGCGGATTTACCGAAGTAGAGATAATCAAGGATCTCGTTGGAAAAAGGCTAAATCCCAAGGTCAATATTCGTTTCGCTCTCCCCCGAGTATTGGCTCGACAATTTGCTTCAAGATTACGACTTTATACTAATAGTTGCTCACGATATCTTTTTCCTGCCCTAAAGTCATAAGAATTTTCGACGTGAGATCAATCACTTGTTCATGAAAGAGACTATATCTCAAGAATCGTGCTTCCATTGATGACTGATTTACTTGAGGAATTTGATAGCACCTTTGAAGTCTATGGGTATGTTAGTAATCTAAAGGTTAATGTTCGTGAGATTTATTCTGTTTCGAATTTTTGAATATTTTAGAATTGAAAAGACTTCCGAGTCAACAAATGCTGGAAACACGGAAATAGCACATGATGAATCTGAAGATCATACCGCACTAAAAATAGAATTGAAAGACATATTGGACAATTTACGTGATGTGTTACATTTGAAAAAGAAAGACCTTGAGGGTATATTTACGGTTGGAATACAAGTCAATCGTACGTAATATGCAAAGTTTTTCAAGTTCTGTTGGTAAACTTTGTTCACCTTTGTCATAATGAATTTGTAGGTTATCGGTGGGTGATATATTCGATGACTTATGATCCATCCACAAATTTCTACTACTTTAACGAGATGATGGTCCTAGTAATCCCAAAAACTCCTTCAGAAATGGGCTACCTTCTAGTAGATTTTATTAAAGGTTTGCTTGGACTTCGCGTATGTATCTCGTCTAGGATTAAATAATCGTTTGGATTTACCCACGTTTTAAGGATGATCATTTATGTCATTTCTTAATTAAATATAGTAATAGCATACGTTGTTATGGCTTAACGGCAAATTAACCCAGTTAGCAAAGCAAAAATATTCTACGCCATCACCAGGATCATCACCTCTACCGGAAACATCTGAAACACCTGCAGTTAAGCGAGTTAAAAATAACGTATTTGTTATTTAGACGATTTATATGACAGGTCCAAAGACTTGTGGAATTAAATTTCGATATATTCTGTGCACAAAAAATCATTGTTTTTTATTTTGATCAATTTGAATATTACATAATTGGGTTTTGCACATAGCAGTCCGACGATAGTAGTGTCGTCCTATTCACTATGTAAGGCAATAATGATTTTGGTACTGATGTACGCATGTATAGAAGCACGTTAATTTTTTCATGCACAATTTCATAATACTTGCAAGTAACCACTAAATTCTGAAGTCCACACAGTGGAAGCAATGCATCGCACAGAAACACGTTGTATGCAGGCTTTCCGCAGTTCTTAATCATTTTGCTTTTGTTTCTTATATCCCTCCCCTAGCACCCTCTCCAGGAGCCAATAAATTCGTTCAACCACCATTTCCACCTCGTTTTCAATGTCCTTGCTCTTGTACCTCACCCACAGGGGGTTAGAGAGTTTGAAAGCCGGTATGCCGTTATTCAGCACACATTCCAAAAAATACCATTTTTCAGCATCGGTTACGATGCCGAAGCACCGGCTGGGAGACGACTTCTCCAGCATCTCATCGGCCTTGCGTTTGCGGGTGTTCTGTCAAAGTGTAGTGATTTAGAGCGATGCACTTTAGAGCGATGCACTTTAGAGGGCCGTACTCACCAAAGCTGACTCGAGCTGCACAACGTTCTGGGCGATACCCTTCTTGAAGTCGTCCTGCTTTACCTCGGTTACTCCCACTGCCGTCCCATTGCGTGCATCGAATGCATAATCCACAGGTCCCCTCCCGTTCTTCCCCGTAATCTGCCTCTCTGGACGAAGTGAGATCTTTCCTTTGAAAAGATTTACTGCGGCGAGCAGATACGGATAAGTGTAAATTGATTTCGTCGTTTCCTTCGCTTGATCGTAGGGGGTGGCCTTGATCCGCTCGTTCAATTCCACTAGGAGATGCTTGAGCGCAGCCTGCTCCGATTCGTCGTCAAGGGTTTTGATGCCGGGCTCGAAAGTCGGGAAGACGTCTGTGAGCGATGCATCATCGTCTGTAGAGAGCTCATAGTGGCGGCAGACTTCCGCAAAACTCCAGTCACTGAAGGCTTTACAGGGGGTTTCTATCGTCACCGTCATCATCCGGATATTTTTGGCAACCAGTAGCCGCAGCAGTTCCCGGAATTGAGTGTCTGTTCTGGGATAGTATGTATCCTTCGTGTTCGTTGTAAAATCAAAGGCCACGTCTTCTTTATCCTCCTGAGGGTACTTGTTGAAGATGGTGTCAGCGAAGGTTGCCAGTGTCACGGTCTCTAGGTTCGCGATCCACATGAAAGACTTTTTATTTGGTTTCACGATTAGCTCAAATTCTAAACAAAGGCATAGAACACAATTGTTTAACTCCTATGCAAATTTGAAACCATTTGAACAAACATACTGTGGACGGGTTTCTGGAACTGCACCCGTAGATCATCGAGTTGCCTTAATAAAGCCTGCTCACGGCTAGGAGTCAAAGCGGTACTGTCTATGATGGACGAAGGATGGACAGGAAACGATTCGCATATTTACTCTACGAGTTAGCCAAGGTTGCAAACACTATAACAAAAATAGGAACGGGTAGCCGGCAACGCTTTACCCTATGTACACACTACTCTATGTCCCCAACGCCCGAGTCACAAAGTCGTTACCTGCTTCTGGTTTTATGAGGTCCCGCAGATATTGGATCTTTGCATCGTCGTCTTCACAAGTTGGCAGAAGAGCAATCGCTTCTGCCTTCTGAGTAGGATTTTTAGTAAAATATGTACGTAGGGCCGTTCTTTCGTCTCTTGCGAGAGCAAGACGCGAAATTTCCGGATACAGTTCCATGCTAGACAAGTATTACCGTTACGCTAACGAATCATCACAAGCACCACCACAAATTTGGGTATCATGTGACAATAATAAAATCAAATATTATAAACACTATTCAGGCTTGTCCTTTAAATCAGGTTTAAAGATCTTTCTGAGTTTTCAATGAAACTATCTACCTGCTCTCTACTACCGCTCTCCTCTATCCTCCAATACATATCCCACACTCTTTCCATTAATTCATTAACAGTAAGTCTTTGGCTATCAGCTCGTCTGTTTGCGGCACAAGTATGGTGATTTGCTCATGCTGTTCATAAATTTCAAATCCATTTTCTTCGAACATACTCCAAAATGTTCTCCAAACATCATCGGTCAATAACTTGGACCCATACATATGGAAAATATGTTTACATGTGTCGGACTAGCTTACACTTGGGAGAGCTGCGGTGCACTAGCCGTTTTGGGATTTTAGTTCGTTTCCAACGGAAGCTTTTGCTCTTCCTACTTTAAACTAAATATCGTACAATTAGTGACCTTTAAAACAGGCTTTCAATATTCACGATGTATATTATCGCTTTTGTATACGCGTCCCTGGATTATTGTTTAAACTCGAGTATCTCAGCGATTTCCGTAGTGGGATTAGATTTACGGCCTATCGAACGGGGAATTATACTATTCAAAGGTGCTAGTAATTAATTAAACAATAACCCTATTTGCAAAAGTACTAAGTAGAATTTATCGGCAAGAGTAAATTCTATTCGTCGCTGACGGGGAAAGCGTTTAACACTTCGCCAAACGGCGCTAAGTATCTTTTATCAGGGAATAAACGAATTAATTATAATTGAATCGGATTTTTATTAGAATATAAAGAACTATTCTATTTAGCAACGTCTTGCTGAAGATATGATTCGAATGATCGGAACGATGATTTTTAGCCACTATCTACGACTCGTATTTATTATTATGGCTTAACGGTAAATTAACCCAGTTAGCAAAGCAAAATTATTCTACGCCATCACCAGGATCATCACCTCTACTGGAAACATCTGAAACACCTACAGTTAAGCGAGTTAAAAATGACGTATTTGTTATTTAGACAATTCTTATGACAGGTCCAAAGGACTTGTGGAATTATTATCTTAGAAACTGTAGTGCGATTCCTTCCAAATTTTAGCATTAGCATTGCAAGATATCTCAGCAAACAATTCAAAATTCCGAAATATATAGTTGATCTATCTTTGCATCATAAAAATGTGGCATTTTATCGCTGTCCTTATATGCTTAGGGCTGGAGATGTATGTAACCGGGGCTGTTATAGACCTACAGGGTGTCAAATCCACTGGAATTCCCCTAAACGCGTACCTTGTAAAGAATGTGGTAAATTGACTTTTTCTAAACATGGCGCTTGTGATATCCATGCTAAAAAACTGGAGATGGTGCAAAATGAATCAAAGAAAATATATAGTGATATTTGTTTTATCGGATAGAAAATGGTTACGCGTAAACTCCATGCGTAAAAACATGTCCGCATATTTTGACGCGCGAAGCGCTATTAATTGAAGGTATAAAAAAATATAATTAAGATGAGTCGTCAAGAGCAGTGTGAGATTCATTCCACGAGGATGCTTTCGCATCTAAGCTCAAAGTGATATTTAATTTGACTCTGTATTATTTTTATTTAATAAGTCTAATTAATGCCACATCTTTATTACAATCCAGATCTAGTTCCTTGTGATTTTTTAGAATAAAAAGAAACAGAGCAAAAAAAAGGGTTTGAAGGTTGAAAGTCTTTTACAAGCTGTCCAGATAGTTTCTCATAACACACTAAAGAGGTTTACTATAAAGCCTTTCAGAATTGGTGAAAAAGACTGAAACAATGTATAGAAATAGGCTGAGATGTACATGACGACAATTATGTACGGAGTTTCATAACTTTGAATGCATATCAAATACCACCCCACACGCATTCATCCATATGAACGATCAACCCAAAAAGTTCGACATTGCGCGTCCGACTTTCGAATACTAGAATAATCTATGTATAATTAGTTTAAACCCTTATTTCTTGAATATCTATTTCTTTATCTCCTTTTTCGAAACAATCACAAGAGGGCGTGATAATATCGAAATAATTCGAATTGGATGGAGTGCGTCTAAACAGTAAATCACGATAACTGAACATGTCTAGTTTGCATCAGTCATATTGTGTGTGCTCTTGGCTGAAAAACCCTCTCGATAATTGGCAAGATGAATCCTTACGCGCGTGTACTCTGTATTCATTGCAAAGGATTGCCGGATAATGACATTCTTTCTTTTCCTAATGTTGTTACCTTGATAATTTCTTTTCTTTAATAACTGCACCCTTATATAATTACTTGAGTCTTATTATTACTGGTTAAATTTATTTCATTTTGTTATTATTATTATTATGCTTACTTTTCTTAATAATGTGCGGTCTTATGTAATTACTCGAGTTTTATTACTGGTTAAATTTATTTTATATTTCTATCATGAGTCACAGACACGTGAAAGAGACTTCGCGTCGTACTTTTACTTACTATGTCTACAAAAGAAACGAACTCGAAGACTCTAGTTGGTTTTTCTTTTGCGAGTGGTCGCAGTTTGCCCGCTTTCTCAGATAAAGATCTTCAAGCGGCGCGCGCTCTCTTAGATCAAGACGACCCGGTCATAGATGACGCGATCTCGCCGTCTGAATTACGAGTGAATGGGAGAAGAACAGAACCAATTTTCTCGGATTTTGCTTCTACAGAAATAAATCACGAACAATTGGGTTCGAGACCTGGAAACGCGTCCAAGACTGTCATCAAATGCGGCTTTTCTTGTGCGAGTGGTCGTAGTTTACCTGCACCTTCGGCAGAGGCATTGGAGAAGGCTCATAACCTTGTAAATAATCAATCTTTTGCAATTGCAAAAGATACGATCGATGGTAAGGATATGGGAGATAGAATTCGCGTAAAGAAGAGAAGCCTTATCGATGCGAATATACAAGAGATAAATACAAAAATACCGTCGATGAAGCGTATCACTACAAAAACAGTCAACACCGAAGACTATCCTCAACGTACACACCCAAAGAATGTTGGTGGCAACTCTTACGTATGTCAAAGTAGGAAATCACTTAACCGATTGCATCCGTACTCGCTACAATCCGCAAGTAAACTTTTGCCCAAAACCCTTGCTCTCCCACCCGAGGCTAAACGAAAACTATCGCTTTTTAATCTTAATTGTAAGTTGGTCGTCCGTTGATTGTTGAAACTCACGACTCTACTAACACAGCATCCATGTGTGGGATCTCTATGCAATGTTAGCAAATGGTATGGAAACGGTTATGTACTACTGCTTGACACCCACACTCATGTATTCATCCTTCCCCTATCGCGTTAAAAGCATTACCTCAACTACGTGTCAAACTTAAAGACTTTGTCAAAACTCTGCCACTATCATTCAGCGAGAACGAACTGCGCAACCTCGGACTGTAAGTTTATAATCTAAAATGAAATTTTATGTGTTATTTAAACTCATGTAGTTCGATTCTATAATGCTCTCCGCCAAGTTTGCAAGAAATTATCGATATGACGCCCTCCACTGCGTCCCGTTTCCAATTTGCTATGTCGGAAATTGATTCAACTCTTCCACACGAAAAGAGAACATGGGGTTCAAGAGAGCTATTGGCTGAACTGATTCGGTGTGGTGCGGAACCAGGCTCGATTGACGAGTGTTGGGTGAAGAACCATTATCGTTGGATAGTCTGGAAGATCGCGAGCATGATCCGATGCTTTCCGAATGAATTTCGAGATTGGTGGTGTATCGAGAAAGTAATAGAACAACTGCGATACAGGTAAAGGCATTAAACCTGACGAGGATATTATTGTTATATGCTTACTAATGTTTTTGTTCAAGATACGAGCGTGAATACAATCTTGCGCAAAGATCGGTACTCAAACGTATCATAGAACGAGACTCTCCAGCTACTTATCCGATGGTTTTATGCATATCCGACATTTTCATAGAAGATTCGGCTTCAATAGATACAACTTGTGATGGTATGATTTTTTATTGGATATGTGACGTCGTTTAGAAATTATTTGAAGGCTAAGTCATGTATTATTTTCAGTTTACTACGGCATGGAGTTGACTGACTGTTGGTATAAAATCCGAGCATATATTGATCAACCTTTACAACGAGCTATTTTGAAATCTAAATTACGAATCGGCAGTAAATTGGAAATCTGGGGCGCGAAAGTGAGGAACAGTAATTGGTTGGAATTTTCTAAAGAACATAGCTTAATTGCTGAAACTCAAGCCCTCTATATTAGCTAATAGGGGGATCGGAGGCTGTATCAGCTTTGGAGGTGCCATCTTCGATTCGTCTGAAGCTTTCGGCTAATGCAACGAGGCTTGCTAGATGGGATGCTAAATTGGGTTCCAGAAATTTACAAGCATACTCGCTATTACGCGGTGTATCTCCTGACGGCGGTTTCGTGCCTGCCATCGATGTGATTGTAATGCGTAAATATCCGATGCTGTATAGAGAAATAATTGCCGATGGGAATGTGGTCGTTAGAAATGCAAAAGAAGAAGAAGAAGCAAGGCGAAAGCATGAGGTAAAGTGAACTCAAGACACTGTTATATGTTCTTGCATAAATTGAGTTAAAGTCTTTTGTAGGAAGCAATCGCTTTATTTGTACAAAGAACAATTGACGACTACAAGGACGAGCAGTCAAAATCAGGACAGTACCGAGCGGCCAGTGATAATATGCGCAGAAGGTTATCTATAACAGGTATTGTTTCTATGTCCATTATTTTGTCAGAATTCAATTAGTATGATGACTCGTATCTACAGATATAAAAAATGAAAGCACTGTCGAAGAGTTGTATGAAGTCATGCAATCGGGTATGGAAATGACAAATATCGTTGAATATCTGTCTGGAGAACGACGGAGGCTATTTAACGATTTCGTACTACTTAAAGAACAAGAAAGAATGGACCGTTTACAAGCTAGAATCAGCAAAAGTTTGGAGGTCAAGGCGATAATCATACTCGTTTGGGTTTTGTTCAGTTGAAAAAATTTAACCAAAGGCAACACTACCCCGACTCTTTGTAGGGAGCTAATAAATTCCGGTCAGTGACACCTTTCTTCAAAGTTCGTATATGTGATTATCAAATGTCAAAGAAAGAAGCTCGAGAGGCTACTTTAACGATATGGCAGCCTGATGAGTTACTTAATGATACCATCAAAGAAGGAAATCGATATAAGGTTGGTAATACCGAGCAAGTATTTCAATTATCACTCCTTGGCAACTTACTGTTGATGGAATCTATTAGGTATATTCTGTCACGACAGCCAATCATCAGAGCTATCCATTAGACCGTCATGCTCTTCTCAGGTTATCTTCTACAGGACGCTCCACAAGATGGATGGAGGCTCCTATTGATCCAAACATGCTGGAACGTTCTCGTTACATTCCGCGTAGTATTATGTTGTGTGACAACTTGTGGGGTCTAAATCAAAAAGATGAGCTAGATTTAGTAGTCCTAATACTTGGTTAGTATTTTTCATTTCGAAAAACTCAAATGTGGGAAGGTATTACAGAATATCGTTTGGCTTTGTAGTGATCCTCGACGAAACTGGGAGTGAGCGTGATGGTACGGCGTGTACGCGAGTCCGTAAGATCATGGTCATAGATAGGAGCAAGCAGATGGCGCTAATCGAAATACGTAGTGATCGGTACAATGCCCTTCTAGTAAGTAGTGAACCGATTTGTATAACTTTGTTGTTGCCAGCAATGTTAACATTGATTGTTCTCATAACAGGAAAAAAGCGTCGTTGCAATAAAGAATCTACAATATTGCGCTTACGATTCGAAGTATAACGTTCATTTTTTCACGACCACAGTCGAAACAGAATTTAAAACAAAACCTTCAGAGGCTTACCTTCAACACGCTATATCTGAGTTGAAGCAATGGCTTGAGTGCAATGCCTCAATCGTATCAGATTTAGGACTGACTGCGTCAAGCATCTGCAGAGAATGTTGATAACTTTTAAGAGTATTGTGATATATTACCGTTGACTACACAATAAAAAGGTCACAAATTCATACCTATATAATAAGAAGTCTTCAAGATGACGCGGCTGCCATTTCAAGTACATTATTATCAGGACATGGAGAGTAGAATTTATCGTTTATTACAACATGACGACATCACTTCTGTACGAAGACCATACACTATTCTTGGAGAAAGAAACAAATTCGCGAATGCCATGCTCCATGAGCAAGCAATCGCGTCTGGATGAGCTTGCAGATCAAGATGTCGCTTTTATCTCTGGTATTCCATTGTGAGAAGGAATTTGTGGTAATACGGTAAATACGTATTTACTGTATCGACTCGTTCTTTTATCGGCTACATTATATAGCACTATGAGCCGCGCCAATCCATATAGAGGCGAGTTTTTATGGCACTATGGTGCCTTGAACATCTATAATCAGGATACACGTGACTATAAACTTTACAAATACCTACGAATTTGTAGAAAAGCCTTAGCTTCATTTATTTACACTACATCTCAAAAGACCGTTCTGCGATCGTTTACCATTGAACGCGTTTTTTCGTTTATAAGGGGAAATTTTCTTCAACATTAAATTTACGAACATGCAAACTTACGATTACGGAAATGGCTTTGTTGTTCTTTTTCTATTCGCCAATAGGTCAAGTTGCATGTAACTTAAATTTGGCAATTTCGAAATTTGTATGTCTTCACTATTAAATATTAGATAGAGGGTTTCCCTCTGTTTGTAGATATCTAAATCCGTAGATTATCATAACTATCCAAGCGATTCTAGTGATAGCGACAATAATCTATGGTGGGGAAGACTGACAGAACTTTGTCAATGGAATGTTCCGTATTGTTATAAATTAAGTATTACCGTACATTGTAGTTTATAATGGTGCTAGCGTCGTTTCTTACCCAATTAAATTCTTCCTAAAAATACATTATTTCAGCGAATGTCTGATAGTAGTAGTACGAGGAATGCAGTAATTTATTATAAATTATTATATGTACGTTTTTAGAAATAATACCATTCTTTTAAACTTTTTGGACCTCCTCCTATTCATCACCATAGAAATCACAAAAAAGAAAAACGAAGGTTATGGTGAACTCGGCTTGATATGCTGACGTCAATTCTCTAGTATTCATGTAGAAGTCTTAATTACCCAGATCCGCTCCGAAATTCACCTCAAGAAACACGTCGAATTTGCTCCCCATTCCCTATAATGCTGAGAACCAACCAATATTCTTGGCCGCTCCTAAAGTGAAATTTCGATAGCCCACCGATTTGAGGAAAAGTGTTTCTCGTAAAACGAGATCAACAAATACAAATACTCGATAAAAATAAATTTAATAAACAAGTAAAATAAATTCTATTTTTGGAATAAGATCTCCAGTTGATGGTTATAATACCTGACTGCATCCTCTCACTCGGCACTATTTACAGCTAATGACATTACACCCATCCACTTTAGACCGAGTCGGACTCCTCTTCCTCAGCATTCTTTAACCAATTGACAAAGATCTCACATTTCTTCTTAACTTCGTTTGATTCGTTAGTCTGCTGCCCATACCAATCCAAAACGGAATCTTCTTCAACGTAATCACGATCATAGAACATTTTGAATAAGATGGGCGCCTTACTAATCAGACGTCGATTATGTTGCAGGAAAAACTTCTCCCATGAGCGAAGGAAAGCTATTTGATCCTGAGTCGAATCGACAAACTAAATACGAATTATCACAAATCATCAGTCCATACATCTACACAAGCATCAACAAAGAATGACAACATAACATACTTTCTTGAATAGATTCTCTCTCTTAACCAGGTCCTGGTTTACTTTTTCCCAAGTTGCATCTTCGTACAAGCTCCGAATTAGTACAATAAACAATTGATGTTTGCTCAAATCATGTCGTATTTCGAATCGAGTGGTATCTTTGATATCATCCGAAATTTTCCTAGACTGTTCTTCGGACTGAGCAAATATCCGTTTCATCTCGTTTATCAGACTGTCCTCGTGCGATTGTTTATCCGAATTAGATTTCGATGACTCGGCTTTTTTGCTGTCAAAAATAAAAAATAAATAGCATGTTTGAGCATTTCTCAATTCTTATGTACTAACAATTATATCAGCCTAACGTAGAATTCATCGGATGACTTACGCTGGCCTGAGCTTATCAAAGTCGTTGTCATTGGAGTATTCAACAATCCACTTCTTATCATCCATCTATTTTTTTTACATGGGTATAAAGAGACCATTCAGTTTGCTGTAAAATACTTGAATACAACAAGACTGACTGCTTGCCTTTTCATTCTTCAGAAGATCCTTTAAAGTAACTGTAGTGTCAGGTAGTCGTCGTCGACCGTTGTTATTGGTCTTTGGTGATGATGAAGACTGAACAGGCAATACCTCCTTCTGCTCCTTCTGATCCTTCTGATCCTTATCATCCTTTTTTTCCTTTTGCTCAACGGTATTTTTGTGAGTTCTATCTACTCGCGGATCAGTGTCTCCATTTGCACTGCTATGATCAGAATGCCTTAAACGCGAATCATCTTTAGGATAATCGTTATCAGAAGACGGATCGTTGGAACTAACAAGCGAAAATTAAATCCAGTCAGAGTCGTAAAATGCAACATATTCGCCCAGTCCCATTTCTATAAAAAATCGAAAATAATTCACGAGATAGAAAGGGTGTACAGTAACTTGCGCACTTTACCTGGCAGGCGGAGTGAGAGGAGCCGTTGGTATAGCACGCATAGAATCGGACTGCGATAGTACAGAGATACGACCAAAAATATTATTTGGCATTTCAGAGCGAATAAATGTCGATGCAGAAGATGTCATCCTATCGAATTCACTTGAATGGTATGTGCGCAATTGATGTGGGCGCTGTTCACCAGTTGGTTGATAACCATGCTGAAATTGAGGTGTAGTCGGTGTAGGTGGAAGATGGTGCGGGTGCTGCTGACCTTGCTGCGTGCTGTTTTGCACGTGCTGAAAGTTTTGCGAAGCCATATGATATCCAAATTGTTGTTTATGTGACTGCTCTACAGTCTTCTGAGACTGTTCGTTCATAACTGGATGGTGCTCGCCATTATCGCGATGGGGAACGGAACTTTGTGGCCGCTCTCTTAGTTCATGCTCTCCGTGAGCAAAATTGCATTTTGGTCCGTACTGGCAGAAATTCTCCTTCATAAACCGTTCGCAGAGTCGTGTCTTGTACAATGGGTTCTCAGGACCATCCCTTGCGGTTGGGGGAGAGCCAACTTTTTCTTCTGACGATGGTCTTTCTCTTAATTCGTTAGTACCGTGAGCGAACGTACATTTCGGTCCGTATGGACAAAACCCTTCGGTTTCAAATCTCTCACACAGACGAGTTTTGTATAATGGGTTGTCGTACGTCATCACGGGAGACTGAAGAGGAGAAACAAAACCATTACCCAGTTTTTCTGTACGGTGATGTTGACGCTGTTCTCGCGCAAGCTCGAGTCTCTGTCTGGACATGGCCTGACGTTGCGAGTCTAAGGGAAGAGCCAAATTCAGGTTTTTCATTCGAGTTTCTAACCTATCGCTGATGAATTGACTTTTTGGAGGACGTTGTCGTGCAGGCGCCTCTGAAGACTTTGTGAGTTTATTGCTCTCGATAAAGGCTGATGCTTGTTTGACAACATCTTGCATACTTCGGTAGATGACTTTTTCAACCGCCACATTAAGGGGAAACCACGCAAAATTGAGACCCTCACTGGCGGTAAATACGCGAACATGATCTGAGGCTTGGGCAAGATAATATGCAACACGTTTTGGTCTGTAGATAGCATAGAACATGTATTAAGGGTTAGTTGCTGTGAAATATGTAATGGTCAATGTGCGCAGTAATGGAAGTAGATGCAAGTAATTGAATTGATTCGGACACGCTTACCTTGTTCCAGCTAAATACTTAATTTCCGCTCTAAAGTTGTCTTTGTCTATTATGTTTAAATCTCTTACTGACAGCCCGGTTAGTTCTGTAGTATTACGGAGTGCGCATCTGTGAATAATCAATACAATATTCGTAGGAAAAAAATGCAACTCGTTTAGTAAATTTTCTAGTCCCCCACTCTAAAAATATACATAACGTTTGGTCCGACAAAATAATGGAAGTGAACCAATACATCGGTCACAAGTCATCCGCATAGACTAACAATTCATCATATTCTTGTTTCCTCGTTAGAATGAAGCGGCAGCGGCGAGCGTACAACACAATATACCTTGAAAGTGATCGGGGATTGGCTATGTACACTTCCTTGGCGTACCGAGCAAAAAAGACTCACTTTAACTCGTCTTCATGACCAATGACTTCCCCCTTGGGAGCAGACCAGTACTTTTTATGACCGAAAGTATCGTTTAACAATAAGAATTCGACTTGACGCTGTATACGATATACGAGTATTCCTGTGACATGGAGAGGCTGAGATTTGTTCTCGTCCATGAGCAAGTAGCAGCGCAATCGGATTCGATAATAGAGGAATACTTAAAAGCTTGGCAGGGATTGGGAAGCCTGTTTTTCAATGGGTATTTTCTTTTCAAGATTTCTACAAGTCAGCAGGGCTAGAAGGTTCTCTCTCTCAGGAGGTTTTTGGATGATGTGCGAATAACATCTTGTGTACAACATGAATGGCAATTGGAGAAGATCAGGGTCATGTGTCACATAATCTTTATCTTATTTTGGGTAAACACAGTGTGTTGGTAAAGATTGTTTTTACGTCTTGCAAAGTCTGGTAACAGAAAGTGTTTTGGTAATACAATAAATAATAAGCGTCGTGCTATTTGTTATTAATGCTATTACTATGGAGTTTTGCAATCCGTGTGGAATTCCAGATTTCGGCCTGTATTACGAACTTATGTCTAAAATTAATTCTGGCCAGATCTGGTATCCGCACTCGGCCGAGAGGTTAGGAATATCGTAGATAAAGAATAAACACCAACTTATGATGAACCAACAATATGCATAGGTACTATAACTCTAAGTCTTATTCATAGTAAAAAAACTTATCTGCAATTCGTTTTGTTCCTTTTACATGACAATTAGTTTATAATCATAAAGAGCATAAATAATTTTTATCAGTAATATTTTTATTATCGTTGGATTATATCAAAAAGATATCAGAAGCCAGTTTACTTTCTTGGCAGTTGGAATAATTTCAAAGAAATTTTTTCTTTCCTTTTAACCAGAGTCATTTTTTAGTCACTTTAACTTAAATTTGAGCACCTTGTTGTTGAAGGGTTAGTTGAGATAATTGCTTTTTTAATTCGACAATTTTCTTTTCGTAATTTTCTATTCCGTTTTTTTATTGTTTATTTGTGCTTCTAATTCTTTATTTTCTTCTTCAAACTATTCAATAACTCTCGCTCACGATCTAAATATTGGTATTGTATACGTTGTTCCTATATTATTGCTTAACCTCGAGTATTTATTTTTTCAAAAGCTATCGGTTGGGGAACTTATCGCTTTACACTAACGTTAAATTAAACAATAATCCTGATGTCAAAGATCTAAATAGAATCGATTGCAAGTATCAATCCTATTCGCCGCTGACGAGAAAAGCGGTTTACACTTTGCCGGCCACTTTCACCAGGGAATAAACGAAACAAATTGTTTTATAACTTGAACACGAATTTTTATTAGAATATACTGAAAAGTTTTGCGTGTGGCTAAGGTTGCATCAGTTTAACTAAAAATGGGAATAATCATAATGCGTATGTTTTCATATAAAAAAGTAGATGGAAATTCATTATCTCATTGTCGAGAACCCAGTAAACCGACTGGAAGAAAACGAGCCGTGAGAACCAACAATACTTTATTTTTGCTTCTTGGAAAAATGGCAGAAATGCGACTCAAATCCACGAGGAGTTGATGAATGTAGAAGGGGAGCAAGCATTGTATATCAGCACAATTAGACGCTGGATTGCTATATTCAAAGACGGGGAAGAAGAAATTAAAGACAAGGCTCGTTTTGGACGTCCTCGCAAAGCCAATGACATCAGACAAAATTGCCAAGGTCGAGGATATTGTTAGCAATAACCCGCACATTTTTATTAGAAAATTAGCCAACGGAATCGGCATCTCTCATGAAAAAATTTCTTACATTTACATAATGAGCTGAGCCTCCAGAAAAAAGGGAAGAACAACTGTTCGTGACCTCATGCTTTATTACGACAATGCCGCACCGCCTAAGGTAACAATCATAACAGAGTATCTTCATAACAAACGAGTGAAACTTTTCCCCCACTTGCCATACAGTCCAGACTGTGTTCCTTGTGATTTTTTTTATTCCCTCGAATCAAAAAAGAACTAATGGGAAAAAGATTAATAAGGTCGAAAATTTGACAAGGGCTGCTCAGGCAGTTGCTGAAACCATCCCAAAAACCGACTATGAAAAGCCTTTCCTTCGTTGGCAAAATCATCTGCAACGTTGCATAGAAGTACTTTGAGGGAATGAAATAGTTGTATCGATAATTATTATAAAATTTCTGGAAATAAAAGTCCACGCGCAAAACTTTTCAACACCCCCACGTAAAGGGCTATTCTAATGATAAACAAAGAACTAAATATCAAAAGATGAACCAAAGATGTTATTCGGATCATCTACAACTTGTTTATATAACAATTGCTCGTTTCAATGGAGAAATTCTCTCTGTAATCTGAGTGCTACTAACTCAGTTTAATAGCCTGCAAAATTTTAGGAGCTAAACCATTGCTTGTATATTCTGCCTGTATATAGTAAAAGTACTTACTAGTAAATTTGGAATTGTTTCTGTTGTCCAGCGGTAGCATCAATGAAAGGCATGAAAAGCATGATATTCCGAGCAGTATGTTCCATTCCTGACATGATGTTGTGAGTCCGCATGCTCACCGCATTGATTCTAGTGCAAATGATGACATAATTATTGTATGAGGCACGTATTGCACAATCCTTACTTACATCCTTGACATGAGTTTTTTTATAACAAATAGCAAGGACTTTACCTATTCACGACTCTTCAATAGTCGTTAATACGTCGTTCTCGAGTTTATCCACCGATCCGGGGTAATCGTGTAATTCTCAACGCGTTGCTAACTGAATTTTATTGAGTAGGAGTAGCTTAACAAATTGCAAAAAGTCTTTGCAAAGCTTGGAGATGCTAGCAACTTTCTCTTTCTCTAAAGAGCTTAAACCACACAACATGAAGATAATTGGGTCATTACCCACCCTCTCTCATCTGACAGATTCAGAAAACTTGCGACGCACTCCAACCGTATCTTATTCTGGATTCTTACTTTTACTTCGATGGACTATTGCTGCGCGTACCCAACTTTCATCAGCTGATTGCAATATCTTTGTAGTTATTTGATCGGGAAAATGTTGGTCCAGCCTTGTGGTAGACGCGTTAAAGGTCAAAATAGAAATGGACGACCAAATTCAAGTTGCACAACAAGTAAGCTGCGCACGTTTACAATAAAATTCAATGTCAAATGTATTTCATTCATTCCCTGGTAAAGCCATCTCTATCGCAAAACGCTTCCTATATTAACGGTAAACGGAATCGATTTCGTAGGTACTTTGACACATACTTGAATATAAAATCTCATGAATAATATAAACCGCCATGAGTCCAATCTATCCAAAATAATAATAATGTAACTTTTTACCTCTATTTGCATTCGCATCCAAAATCCAGAGTTAAATATACATTCGTAGTTATAAATACTTGCGATTGTTTAGATCGCTGCAACTATAGTCCAATTGCCCTTCAAGAGGAACATTCTCGGAATGGCCATTAAAATGTTAGTCGAGAATTATGCGAGCGTGTAATAGACATGGTTCTAAGCTTCCCATTTATTAAACAGGATATTAATTTATAAACAATCGGCGCAGCCGTTAGGTAATAACACTTTATTATCGATAATATTTTATCATAAGAGTTATATATATAACGCCTTTGTTGCGCCTGATTATTATTTGATCTTACTTAGACATACTTTTTTTTTCCATTTATACAAGTTAATTAACAAACAACAAAATTCTCGACTCGTTCTACCAAAATTATCTATATATCATTTTTTTTTTTTGTATTATGTGTTGTAAATGCATCGACAGTTCTCATGCTTCTACTGTAATTGTTTGTATCGACACATTAGAAATCTGATTGTCTTTTGTTTTCACATTGTCTTCAACGTCTGTTGTGCTATCCGCATCGGAAATTTCGGTGTTTGTTGTAGATGTATCTTCAATCTTATTTACAATAACGTCTTCGTCCTTTGACAATGAATCGTCATCATTCAAGATTTTAATATGCATTAGGATTTTTGTAGTGACAGTCTTTGTGTTTTTGCTGACAGTTGCCACAGCCTCGTTCGGTTTGACTTGTGCATCCGCCGCATCCTTGTTCTCTTCTTCGTTCTTCTTTTCCTCATCCTTCTTTTCCTCATCCTTCTTATCCTCGTTTTTCGTTTCTTCATCTTTCTTTGATTCTTCAACTTCTGCGACTGTGTTTTCCTCTACTATTTTATCTTCATCTTTATCATTTTCATCAGTCGACTTTTTCAAGTATTTGTCTACCAACTCGTATATCTTCACCGGAATTATTTCCGGCTCTTTGCGGTAAAGTACCATCGTCATCATAACCTCACAAGGTGGCAACAGTCCTTCTGGAATTTTTGCCATTACGTCCGAAGGGAAACTTTTCGTCTCATCTTCGACGACACTGCGATACATCTTTTGTATTTGGTAATGTGATGAATATCCAAGTTCAAGTCTCAAGTCCATTCTACCGGGTCGGATTACGGCAGGATCGAGGTACTCGACGTGATTAGTTGTCATTATTATTATTATACCTTCGGCAATGATGTGACCGTCTAGACAACCGAGAAAAGTGGACAAACTGAATAAAGAAAGACCGTCGATTTTAGGTTTATCCTTTTCTTTAGGCCCTGCGGTTATCGACATGATTGCCAAGTCGGAATCACTAGAACGTTTGCTACGCTTGTGGATCACCTTCGACTGCGCATCGACGTCCTCGAGTACGACGATCTGATTGGCTGGAACTGAACTGAATGTTGCACTCAATTCGTTGTCGCTTGTTATGTTTTTGAGATTGACATAGTAGAGATCTCGTGAGAGTTGGGAGGAAATGGCATTTACGAGGGAAGTCTTCCCAGTACCAGGTTTACCAGTGAGCAATATACCACGTCTATAAGGCATCCCTATCCTCATATAAAAGTCTTTATCAGTGGTGAAAGCTTCAATTTCCTGTCTCAACAACTCTTCCTCTTTCTTATCCAATGCAACAGTGTCTAGACCGCGGTTTGAGGATAATGCTTGCACCCTGTACCAGTATGAACCATTTCGTTCGTATCTTGATCTGATTCTGTTCTTCCTTTGGTCTTCCAGGTAGCAGTGGGTGATTTCGTTCAGGAATTCAGTGATGTAATCAACGTCGGTACGAGTTTCTTCAACGGTAGTCAAAAAGATTGAAGGCATTGGTTTTGCCGAGTCTGAGTTTCGATTGCTGTTTTCATTGTTGGTTTGCTCGGCTTCGGGCATAGTGTAAGTCACGTTGAATTTCCTCTTGTTGTATTCAATTGTTACTTGCTGATCTTTCTCTGGTAGGATAATAAAACCAGGAGGAACACACTCGTCATCATTAGCATTTGTGTCGTCGTTAGTTGGATGTACGATAAAGGAGCCTTTGTTCAAGCTCTTGGTTTGTTTGCTAATTATCCATGACAGCGCTTCGTAAAATATGGAAGTATATTGATCGCCCCACGTGCCGGTGATGTAATATTCGATTTGGACGGTAACGCGATTATTGTAACCGATTTGACCGTTCCACAATTGCAGAGAGAGAGTGTAAAGTGCAATAAGAAGAGCGGTCAGACCGGTGGCAGCAGCACCAGTAAGAAACATGTCGACCGCCATTATACCAGACAGAAAGGGTTCAAGCTTTGTTGGAAGCCATGCTAATAGAATCGTTTGGACTTGTCCTTGGTTGAATAATTCGACAAAAGGTGCAAATATAGTCGAATAATCCGCCATGATTGCAAAATTGATTTATTGTTGTCAGTAGTAAGAAAGAGTAGTATTAGTAAGGAAGAGTTGATTATGATTTTAGTGATTATCGTAAGAGAACTCTGAGTAAGAGTGAGGAAGGATGGAGAGCAAGATTCTAGCGCTTTTATCAACGTGTTAATGTACCGCAATGATGTAATGACGGACTGCGGTTTATAACCTTATCCCGCTGCGGATGCGTTGATATTAATTTGATGTATTGCCAAGGGCCGATGTCAAACGTCAAAACGTTTGCGTAACTCTCTGCCCAAAACACCTTGCACAACCCGAACCCGCAGTATCCGCAGTTTAGACGACAAATGCATAGCCGAGTAAAGATTATTGGCTGACATGCATGTGGGCATTTGAATGTATTTGCAAGTATGACCAATGCATTTGCAAGGAATGTATTCCGCAGAGAGAATATATTGTACTGCTGTCTTACAAACAGAGAATGATATTCGTCGAATCAATTCAGGATTATTAAACCGCAGAAACGGTTGCCAAACGGAGAATATTGCATATGAGAGAAGCGTACAGCATGCGAATAGAGTACAATAGAGTACAATAAGGTTTTGTTGACCGATCAGATTTGGAAATTTATTGATTGTGTTGATCAGCGTACAACGACAGTAATTAACTGGAATTACAATCTTGTATCACAGTTACTTTATCTCACAATCGTGTAAATGACGTTGTATCTCGAGATGCTGTACCTTTTTGGGACTCGATACTTTTAATGTTACTTTTTATTCCCAACAACAACAACAACAACAACAACAACAACAACAACACTAATACTAATTCTAATAATTGTTTCAAAACTTCAAGGCTCGGTTAACCCGAGTATTAATTGTCACGCTTGCAACATTCATAATCCTAGTACTAGCATAACATTACTACCGCTAAGCCTCAGGGGTCTTATCATAAATGATCGGCGAATAGTCCCGCACTAATTACAGAATTGTATTTGTGTGCTCACATTGAATTCCCTTATATTGATAATACGCCTGATTTTACCGTAATAATACAAGCCTCCGCGTACAAAGAATTTTAAATGTGCTGTTTATTGCACCGTCCAAGAATAAAAGCTATATTCACATATTCTATGTGCATCTTACAGGCGAATGAAATATACATTATCTACAGCAACGAATCGCTCTTGTCTCGGGAAATGTTCAGGTGTTGATCATACACAAATTAGTAGGTGGACGAATGAAGAAAGAGATAATCCGAAAAAGGTAACCACCGAGTTAGCGTTAGTTACACCTTGTTAATTGCGTGAAAAGATATAGTAATAGTAATAGGTATCACGGTAACGACCCTCCTACGTTACAATGATTGGCGCAAAGTTAAAGTCATTGAAGCAACGAATGACAGTAATGAGATATGTTCTTTCTGTTGGCCATAAAAACATTAATAGATTCGAGGCATGTTCCTTTTACTGCAGCATTGAAAAGATGACCATATCCCACTGTAGAGATTTCTCTAGTGTATTTCAGTTTAATTCCTCGGATACGTGTAACCCCAACCCATCCCCATACCCAATTTACCATATTTTATAGTGATCGACTATTATCGTGCATCGGTTATATCCCTTATTTTTACTATATTATATTATCTGTGATACTAGTATTGCCATACGTTCTGCGCAGAGTTTGTTAATCATTCCACATATTAATCAAAAGAAACCGCAGGTGAATTAATAAAACACAATGTTTAAACCAAGAGCATATGTAGCGAGAGTGTGTGATGCTTAACCTTGAACATATCTGTTAGCAATAAATTGCTTTGTTGCATTGAATGAATCTTTCAAATCAATTATTAGTAGACGAAGAAGAAACGCTCTGATGTAAGTGGCATTTCTAGGCGAAGAATCGCTAAGATATTCAGGTAGCACAAATACGTAGTCGTCATGTTCCAGTTTAAAAAAAAAAAAAAAAAAAAGGGGCACATCTCTGCTAGTTGATAATAAGTGATACAGAAACCGAGTAAACTCTCAACTAGCAATGTCGCACAACCCGCCAGGTCGTACAGGCTCAATATTGGACACTCAGATGACCATAAATACTGTACGACGTGTCGGGTTGTGCGACCTGGCAGGTAAATTCCTGATAATCTATTTGTGATGCTTGGGCGTATCCATTTGCTTTTTACCTCGACACTTGTTTCACAGGAGAATTTTCAGCATCCCATCTGCAAAGTAGAGTCGATGCACAGAAATTTAACACAAATTAAAAAGCGCGTTCAGAAGCACATTGGTAAAACCTCGAGAGAACTATGTCGATGTCTTCTTTTGCCATCTGAAACAGTGCATGATAAGCTGGACGCCACAGCAGCTTTATGCTCCTTATACATAACTAGTACAGGCCAACGGGACAGAAAAGTCAAGACTATTACGAGAATTGGCGATCGAAAAAAACGTTTGTCATTAATATTTGCTTATGTGATCCTAAATCGTGCGGCTATCCAAACCGTTCGGTTATTACCGATGAAGGCATATTCGAAAGCCCATTATTACTTTAGAATTTTGTCTTAAAACTACCCCAGCATTTATACTATTCCCTAAATCAGAGACTTGAGATTTAAGCATTCCTTTTTTCTGTAATTCCATTTTGTCACACATATGACAAACTATTTCACTCCCTTTGGCACTTTTTGGGCAAATATAGCTAGGAGTATTGTCAGCGGTTTTCTTCGCGAGGCGGCTGCGCTCCCTCACCGTGACAATAGAGCTCTGTAGTGTCGATGCTTAGTG
>CAJVPI010000482.1:0-28830 GCA_910592345.1 Paraglomus brasilianum
GTCCGAAAAAAAGAAATTTTCATATGTTTTACTAATTGATCGACGAAAATCACCAATACTTTTGGTAAGTGGGTGTACATGATGGCTATGCAATATGCTAACAACGGTAATCTTTTGTCTTATTTGGATCAAAATATTAACAATTTGACGTGGATGGATAAATTACAGTGTTTACGTTATATCGCGAATGATCTGTGGACTATCCATAGTGCAGGATTTGTACATTGTGATCTTCATGCCGGAAACATTGTTCTGGACGGTGACGTTACAAAAAAAGATTTTCAAGTGAGCTCGCCATACATATGCGATCTCGGTCTCTCACGATCGGTGAATTCGCGTGAGTCAACCATTCGAGGCGTTTTACCCTTTATTGCACCGGAAGTCTTTCATATTGGCAAATTTACTCAGAAATCAGACATATATGCATTTGGTATTATTACGTATTTGATTGCCTCTGGGGAACCACCTTTTAGAGATAGGCAGTTCGAGATAGAGTTTTAGTATGCAACATTATGGGCGGACTACGACCATCAATGCCTGATTCTGCACCAGAAGAATACGTGAAACTTGCCGAGCGGTGTTGTGATGCTGATCCAGACAAGCGTCCAGATGCAGATTCACTTTGGGGTGATATTTGGAAGCTTATTGATTCTGATGACAACATATGGTATACCATTTATCATAATAATGTAAGACCTTTGTCACGTCTCGAGAAGGAGAGCAAATATTCTAGTACACTTTTACCTACTAGAGATTTGCCTAAACCAAGAAACAGCTACGATTTTCATCAGCTACCTTCCTTATCAGATTTCAGCTTGCCAAGGTTAGAGGCAGAGTTAGGGAAGGTTGACGAGGAGTAATTTGGATTTGGTGGCGGTTACGAAGACAACAATTGGTCCTGTTCACATAAACGAAGTCAATTTACAATATTAACATTGTCCACTGCTGATGATTTAGCGACTCAAACACTTGTAATTCGCAGTTTACACGAGTTTTATATACTCTTTCATTAAATTAATTAAATACGACATGCTTCCATGAGTTAAAAAATATTGAGAACTAAATATCTAAAGTTTATGAAACTGGAAATGAGTCTGATGCTAATCGTTTCTGAATAGAATGCGTAGCTACATTCGAGCTCGGTTCACTGGACGGTGAAGCTCCATTGTCAATTTCAGCATCCTGAATATTGTTTTCAATACCCAAACCAATTCTTTATTTGGACATTGGATATATTATTTAAGGCCTTGATAGATGCAATAACCACTTCATGACTAGAATCCTGGAGATACGATAAAAGCAGATCCCACACCTGCCTGAAATCTTAATATTTCTGAAACTCCTGTAAGAACTAAAACCTTAGTTCCTATCGATGGTATTACGCGAGTGATTGAGCCATCAATCCACTTATATCCCTCGAAAATCGATTGCCTCTTTTCATGATATAGATAGCTTTGACGCGTAACGATGAAGTTTAACGGCGTCCAAAACACAAATAAGACTTGGCATACACAAGTGTGCCAAACATATATGCCAAGGACGGTCCGTTCATATCAACTGTGCGAAATAATGTTTAATCTGCACCAAGAATAAAAGCGTTCGGTAGCTGAAACGATGTTTTAACAGCGAAGCTCGGTCTTAGACTTTGTATGTCAAACTGAGAGTAACATCTTTATCCATGCTGTCATCATGAATAACTATCCGTGTTCTAATGCTCAGTCATATTATTGCATACTTAACTATTAAAAATTAATAAAAATTTTCCACGTAATATTTTTTACTATTATTAGTGTGCTTATGACACAAGCTCGAAATGGCGAACAATGTCATAATTATTATTGATGCAAAACTCACTTCTTCTGTTCGTTATCTTATATGAAGGAAGAGTCACAGATAACTTTTGAACCAGCGAATTGCATAAAGTCGTGTGTCTACTTTTTTTGTCATATCTTCGCGATGATGTGGTCAGTAGCTTATATTTATTAACAGGTAAGGAAAATATTTAGAAGAATAGCATTATTGTCGTCGCATGATGCGAATTGTTTGGCACAGGCAAACTGTAGGAGATATTCTATGTGTTTTATTAATTATCTATGTGCGCCGCCACCGCAGACAGAACATACGATGTATGAAACAATATAGTAAAAGAGATGGGCATCAATGGAGAAACCTTCCGATGTCAATATAACTGCTATAGATATTAAAAATCTGACTTGGATTGTAGGAAGACGCTCTAACCCATAACATATCGATTACACACAGATATCGTGTCTTCGTCTCGCAGCATTGACAAATCTCTCTTGGGGAGATTTGATTATCATGACTGAGTATACTGCAGACTTATTAATTTTCGAGCGGAATTGTTTTTTTTCCAAGAATTTCTATTTCATTGTTACTACTCGTCACACGATAAATTATAGGAATGTTCATCATATCTATTGCTCACAACTTTATAATCAATTACGCGACTCAGTTCCACCTCGTCTTTATTCGGAACCGCCCGTAGAGGGGTTGCTGCCGCGTTCTCCCTCAGCAACTTCTTTGCCTTTGCCCTTCCTGTCAATGTTGTATTCTTCAGTTGCTCCGTTACGCCTTACGTTATCAAATTCAAATGGAGACCGTGTTTGTATATTGGTGCTATCATTCCCACCACTTGACGATATATTGGGCATAACACTGATTGTCTGCGTTAATATTCCAATAAGATCAACAATTTGAGAATTGACTGTCTGGAGAATACGTAATTGTTCTTGGAGGCCTTCCCGAGTACCGCTCTCAATTAGTTTTATTTGATCTTCTGATAAGCTATCCAATGACTGAGACGCGGCCCCATTCCGAAGCTGTGTTGGAAAGAGAGGTATCAGCCCATTAGGAAGTGCTGTGAGAGGTTGGATGAATGGAAGTGTTGTAGCTGAAGATGTAGATATCGTAGGCTGTATTGACTGACGTGGTAGAGTTGATGAATTAAACGAAGATTGCGTTTGACCTGTGGACGATTGCGAATTCGACTGGGTTTGAGTAGTGGATGACTATAAAATTAACATATATTACAATCATTTGGTTAGCGATTTCCTCATTAAAATGTTATGTCCAGTTGCATAAAGGAAACCCACCTCATTCTGAGAGTTGCGAGGTTGTATATTACCTCCGTCTCCCCCTACTCCGGCTGCTGGTGCTCCTTGTACACCATATCCATTCATTAATGGCACAGGTATAGCTGGCCACCCCCCTTGCATCGCCGGGGGAATCATCATAGGTGGCAAGCCTTGAATAGGATTGGCAGCTATACCACCATTCCCAAATGGAAAGCCCGCTGCTTGTGGTCGCGGCTGTTGTATTGGGGGTGCGTTACGCCCCGCGCGTCCTTGTTGTTGCTGCTGTTGTTGCTGTTGCTGTTGCTGTTGTTGTTGTTGTTGCTGCTGTTGCTGCTGCTGCGTTGGTTGATCTAGGTGAGATTGAATTGAGACTGGTGTCAGCATCGGGATATTAAAAAAAAAAAAACATTTACGCATTCAATTTCTGTGTAAACCTACTCTCGAGAACAGGCCTTCGACTGAAGATGAGTAAAAGATAAGATTAATAGCAATGTTGAGTAATTTGTTTGATCAATACATTAGCACAAGTCGATTTGATATTATTTACCATGTTGGGCAGCTCTGTTGTCTTTCTAGCCAACTTCTTAAACAATGAAAATGAAATATGTGTCCGCACGGTAACTTTTTGGGCGTGTCTCCCATTCCACTATTTCTGGATTGCGTTCTTCCAGTTGCATTTGCTGGCTGATTATTTCCGTTATCAATATTATTATTCTCGTTGTTGTTGTTATCGTTGTTGTTGTTGTTGTTATCGTTGTCGTTGTTGTCGTTGTTGTTCAAATTGTCATTAAAAGCAACCATGTCCTCACGGCATATGATACATGTACGATCACTCAGTCGCTCCAATTCTGCACTAGTTGCATTTGGATAACGTTCGTTCATATTTCTAGTAGCTCTACGATATCTTATCAAATCGCCGCACTTTTGAACGAAAGAACGAAAAGTAATATAGACATCTCGTATTATATGAAGTGGGGGGCCATAATGATAAAGTATTATGGCAAAGAATATGAGATATATTATCAGTTTGAAGAAATCTATTCGAGGAATGGGTGAATAGAATCAGTCAAATGTCACAAGATTTCAAATTTAAACAAGACTAAACAATCTTGAAAATATACCCGTCACAAGCTCCAGATAGAATACATAGATTGACTTGTTTTCCCAAGGCTCCTCACGTCTCATATCTATAACATTCAATAGATACTTGAGGAACGTAGCAATAATGGTAGAAGCCAATATGGAATACTACGCGTCAAATATGCAGATCACAGATTAGTCATAAGTATAGATGACACTGTCCGCTAAAAATTATTATTTACCTCGAAAGCAAACATTATCATCATATTTGCGCCTTTTTGCCGCGTCACATTAATAGCATGCATTACAAGTAGCGAGTCCACCGAACACAATATCTCCATCAATGCCAACATTCTCACATGAAATAGCAAGGAAACAGTAGGTGATTGCCCCATCTATGCGTAAATCATTTTAGTTAGCCGGAGGATATATAACCCTATGTTTCCCAACCGCCAACAATAATATTCCCGCGATTCCATATCTCCCACTCACAAACTCGATTCGATCCTGACAGAGCCAGTGGAATATCTTTAAGAATAATAGTGTTGTAAATGTCACCACAAATTTCGTATCAAATTCGTCTCGAAATATCGTCATCGCAAGACATGTTTCCGTAACTGCGTACCACGCTCTCTCATATAGATGCTGTAGGAAAATAGTGATGGGAACGCCATGAGAATGAAGATTCGCAGAATAAAAGAACAAAAGATCTACTCAACAGCAACAAACTTCAATCTCCACGGCTCGTAACCGTCCAAAAAAGATACGAAAAAGTATCTGTCCAAAGACGAGCGTCAAGAATAATCCCATATTCATTAAAATCTGCAAAATAGAGCGTGCGTAAGAACCTTGAAATTGGTAAAGAATCTCTGACCATATTACTCGAATCGACAGCCACTCTAGAGGACTCGGCACAGATTATACTAATTCCACACTCTACACCTTGCTACATGAAGCAATGGTTACATTTCTTCGAGAGTATGACATACCATCAAACATGCACTTGACTTTGATAAGTAAATACAAGCCGAATAAAAGTTGCTCCGCTGTCTGAGTGCATTTCCGACGATCGAGATCGTCAAAAGTGTACTGACACCGCCATACATTGTCCAGCGAACCATGTTGACTAAAAGGCAGAATTTAGAATATTGTTATTATAAATAATGTTGTGTGTGTGATGATCCGTTTACTGGTCAAATATGACGGTTTGACGCACTCACGTGAATCTGGCTTAATATTAAGTTTTGCCAACCTTGTCCTTGTATTGTCTACGGATTCTAGAGTCATGTCGGCATCAGACCAAGCATTAAGACAGGCACGTAAATATTACAACAATTTATTTTACACACCAATTGTAATAACATCTGTCTAGCGAATTAATAGGTCATTGTTGACCTAAACAACCGTTTAGTGGAGAGCAACCGTCAACTGTCAAATTTAAAAGTTCAGATCGCAAGCAAAGAGAGAGAGAAACGTATGACAGAATTAACCAAGAAAGAACTCGCTGCACTTGATTCCAATGTAATAACTTACAAAACTGTTGGTAAAGCGTGAGTAAAAATCAATTATATCATATGACAATGCTTCTATCGGTATCATATTTTTCACATTTGCAATGGCGTCACGATCAAATTAGATTCTTTCGCACAGACTTGCCATTGCTGGTGAATGATATGGATAAAGGTGTAGAAAAGGCTGCAACTGAGATTGAGGTATTAGACAAGAAGAAAAAGTACCTAGAGAGGCATATTAATGAGGCACAGACAGGATTGAAAGAAGTCCTTGGACGACAATGACCCAGAGGGTGAAGATAGTCATAAGTTACGTACACAACATTCCAGCATAATTACTAATTTGGAAGAATTTTATGATAATATTGCGGCGGTTGACGCGATAGAAATTAAGAATTCCTTGGCGCGTCGAGTAATGCAGGTTTCAGGCACTTTCAAGAACTTACACAGCTAGTATGCATGATATATTGTCACAATAAAACCAATAGATGTCAAATCTGTCAAATTAACAAATGTATTTTACAATGTCATATACAAATCTGATTTCTTGTCGATCGTAATATCAAAAGAAATCGGTAACAAATATAAAATGCCAATTTCAGGGTCAAACTAATAAATATTACATGAATAGGAATCAACTTTTTGTCGCGCTTCCCATTCATCTCGGATTTTTTCTCTCTATCATTCAGTAATAAAATAATCATGACTCTTCAGTATCTCTATTCAGTACCGTGGTCTCGTCAGCATTGTCATCGTCGGCGTTACGGCTACTACTCATCGATACTCTTCTATATGTTTCTTCATCCTCCTCATTATTATCAGTAATCAAAGAAGTAGCGCGTGAAGACTGAGCTCGATTGTTGTCAGTTTCAATGCCATTGTTGGGTTCACTTGAAGCCTCCTCTCCTCCCTCGTTTTCGCCGGATCTTTCTGAAACGTCTCCGCTACTTCTACTCCCCTCACCGGCATCTGCTTCCAGATCTGCCGTGTCGTAGGTTCTTCCTCCTTGTCTGCCATCTATATTGCTATTCTCGTTCTCAACCACACTCTCATACGTAGGAGGCAATTCTCCGGGTGGCATAAACCAATTCAATAACTGTTCCAGCATTGAAGGATCACCCTCAACCGTGTATCGCGGTAATGTAGCCGAGCTATTCTGCCTAGTTAATATTGAACCACTGAGTAAAAGACTGGCACCCCGCCGTATGCGCGACCCTACTCTATTGTCAGCATCCTGTGTGGCTTCATCGTGCTTTTTGCATATCTTTTTAGCATACATTATTGTTAGGAGCGACGTCAGCAAAATTACCACGCAGCTAGCTATTGCTATTACTTGACCTGCGCTTGGTTGCGTTTGGGGGGGTGGGCCAAGATAATGAACGTTTGCCGGCCGGCTAAAGTTGCCAGTGAGTTGTTTAAGTATTTGCTTTCCAAATGGATCCGGTTGACATGTCTGTTGTGAAGCCTCAGATATGGCACAGATATAAGTGAGACAATGATTAGATGACAAACATAGGTCATAAATTTGCAATTTCGGCTTGCATTTCCCTGCTTTACAGTAAAGATTTGGCTGGTTGCCACTCAAATCGTCTATGCATGATCCGATTTCAAGTGGATTATAAAATGTTCCCGCTATTGGAAGTTTGCCCGGTGTCCAGAACTGTGACGCCCATTCGGATACTTGTGATTTAATAGTGTCGTTCTTTATCTGCAGGTTTTCACATGCTGCATCTGAAGAATCACCTGGTGGTGTGAGTCCGACGTATTCGATGGGAGGAAACAGCGTCGAATTCAATCTCCAAGACGATATTGGAGAAGATGAACAAGTAAGCGAATTTTCAGTGATATAGCAAAGAGAATCCGAAGAACATTGCGTGTTGCCACAGTATGTTGTTGGGTATGACATTAAGTAATAAAATATCAGAGATGAGCATTAGTCAAAGAGTGATGATCAGGTATAATAAGCCAGTTGGTAACACACTTTCCAAATTTGAATCATGTGGCTTGGAATTATACAACAGCCTTCAATGGCTTAGAGGCTTCCTAAAGTTTCTTGGTTGAAAATATCACAATAGTTTAGCGTCGAGCTGATTTGTATACATTTTGATTGAGAATTTCATTGAATATTATACAAATTAATTCGATTGCGTCATCGGGTCAAGTGATGTTTGTCCCCATGTCCCACAAGCATAACATAAAAATCAAGTGAAGTTCTATCACCAGGCATAATTAATACTTAATACATAATAATAATAACAATCAAGTCGGCCAGTACATCTTTTGATTCGGTGAGTGTATTGTAAAGATTGAATTATCCAGATTAAGTAGAAACGTAAAGCGAATGAAAGCGATTTATGACTGAGTTTACGGAAACGTAAACGTGAATATTATTATTTGATCAGAAATAATCCTCTAATAAATGTAATAATCCCGATTCATAGGTATCCATACATATAGACTATAGAATGTAAGTGATATCCATGTATAGAATTGGTGAATACGTAGGAATGTGGGCGAAGGATAGATATGTCAATATTGCTATTTACTAAATTACAGTTTGCTGTATCATGTAGACGATATGATGACAAAAAGCATACGATTAGCAATGACTCAAATGTTACAACTAGCTATTATTATTGTGGTATCAGTAATCAAACACCAGTACTAACGTTGCAAACTTTTATTTTTACATCCATTGTTACAGTACTAAGCCTCCTATAACCACACTCTTATTGCTGTCACCCCATCGGCGTTCTTAGCCTCCTCGCTTCCCGTCCCATTTTTCTATCAACTCTTTGTTCGATCTTCTTGCCATTCTCGCTTGTCAGAATTCTTCGAATGCCACGTAAAAGCAAAAAATGCAGACTCTTAAAACCGATTCCACCCTCGATTTCCAAGCTCACGCCTACTCTTGAAGATATGGAAGACTGGGACGCGAGCGATCTGCTCATGTACCTTCGAAATCGCCACGAGAGTCTGAAATTAGACGAGGACGATTTGAAAACTGTTGAAAGGACAAGAATGACAGGAGATGCGTTTTTGAAGGTGCATATAGGAAAATTGAGAGAATTTGGGCTAGCTTATGGGAGCGCGAAGAAAATCGAAAAGGAAATCGAGCGATTACACGGTAAGTGTTGGTTTAACAAGTGGATTTTACACTGGCGGCTATTAGCGGAAATGTCTGTCGGGTATAAGAATTTAATCATCAAGCAGACATTTAAACGGATTATTGACAATAGTAGTAAAACTTTATTCTTTTTTGTATTCTATCAAGTGTTTAATGGAAGTAGGGTGCGAACTGGTCTAATCAATAAGACAGGATGGATGGAAGCACCTCAAGGTAAACAGCAAGATCTTGAGTATTCTTAGAGTATGCCTGCCGATTATATTTATTAACGCCAATCCAACAAATCCTTTCACATTATTTTAGAATGATATTCATTTCGCCTTTGCTCCGTTCTAATACTGACGTATGTCCTTACCTAATGTGTTCCACTACAACAATGTTTCGCGGTTACATTTAATTTTTTAGCCAATACATATTTTCATAAGATGACAGTTCAAATATCCGCGTTCTACTATTGGGCTGGGCAGGAGCAAGCACTAGGAATAAAGCAGTTAGTGGATGCGTTACAAATAAGATTTTGATGCGAAACAGTTTGTGCAGATAAATATCGTCAAGGCCCATTCAAATGTTGTGACGCGACGCTGAACATATTTGTTACATATTAATAGTTCAGAATTTAACTATTCTTTCTAACTTCCGTAAGCGATTTATCCGGCTTATTTCAATTTCCCAAGCAATAGACACTTTTGTTCGGCACAACGACGCACTAGAATAGAAATTATTCTGGAAGAACAACTAGTAAAAGAACGTCTTTTAAGGAATTCTCAACCTAACAAGTTTATTTAACAAATGTACATTAGACGATAGGTTTAATTGATTTCACTACATTTTAATCCCCGGAACTAATGACATCGTTGGAATAAGAAGGTTTCACGACGTATCTTTGAATGTCGATCCGATCCGATCTCCTGTAAAACAGTAAATTCCCAAAGTGATCGACGACGTTTGGGAAATTACTATCCTTTAAGCTCAAAATGTCTTCTCCATCATTTATCAGGGTTTCGTCAACACATTTCACATGGAAAGATAAACCATACTTTCTCGTCGGCGCCAACTATTGGCAAGCAATGAATCTATCCATGTCGACGGGAAATAGAACAAGAGTACTTCAAGATTTGGAGAAATTGAAACAAATGGGAATCAATAATGTGAGAATCATGGCCGGAAGCGAAGGGCCTAATGAAGAACCGTTTAGAATGAAGCCGGCTTTGATGAAGGAACCAAAAGTGTATGATGAGAGCGTATTTGAAGGTAAAAGGAAAGGCGGATTTTTTTATGATGATTATTCCTTGAAAGTGATAGAAACAATGGAATAGTATTATGTGCTTGTGTATTCAGGTTTAGACTGGTTCTTGGATCAATTGAGCAAGTTCGATATGACCGCTACGATGGTTTGTATACTGTCACTTTCTATATTTTAACCAATGCATTATGATGTTTCATTCGGCAAGATAATTATCTCTCTTCTCGTTCACTTCCCGTTCTCCTATATTTACCCCCCTAACTTTTTCATCTACACTTACTCAAACTCAAGACTCTCTCAAACTTCTGGCAATGGTCTGGCGGCTTTGCACAATACGTATCTTGGTGCGATCCCACACATCCCCCCATTCCATACCCGACTTCTTCTGATTTCACAACCTTTGAGCTCTTCGCGTCTCGCTTCTATTCCGATCCTTCCATCTATCCTGCCTGCCAGTCACTTTACCAGCACCACGTTAGGACGGTCCTCACACGCAGAAACACCTTTAACGGGAAATTGTACAAGGAAGATCCTGTAATATTCGCATGGGAGTTGGCAAACGAACCACAAATAGTTCTGGGAGATAATGGGAGAAAGATCGTCAGGACGTGGATCGAAGAAAGTGCAAGGGTAATCAAGGATCTGGATGCAAATCACTTGGTGACGACAGGGGCCGAAGGGAAGAATGGGAAGGATTGGTTTCTGGAAATGCACGAGTGCAGCGATATTGGTACGAAATAATATGCTAAGGCGTATGGATAGAAAAAGTTGCGATCATAACTAAAGGAGAGGAGGAGGGGGTAGGCAAGGATATTATAAAGAATGGTATTGGGAGTTCAAGAATATTGGAGTACTACCAGGCTATACAGAGAACCCCCCGAAAACTAACGCAGAATGAACAACTGATTCCTAAATCTTACCCCTTTCATAGATTACGCAAGTGCTCACGTTTGGGTAGAAAATTGGGGATATTACGATTCAAATGATCCATCAACGGAGAATTACACGCGAGCAGAAAATTTCATGTTGAACTTTATTGATAACGTTAGCAAATGGTCTACGGAAGAGTTAGGAAAGCCCGTATATCTTGCAGAATATGGTAAGAAAATTGCTCAAACGATTCTCCATGTCGCGGTATTCTTATTGACTATTCCTCCTATCTTTGATCCTATCCTCCAGGCCTTGCAAGAGACGGTTGGCTCCCTGTGTCCAAATACTCCCCATCAGCACCGACAATAAATCGTAATAAATACTATAGCTCACTAATGAACAAAGTTTTGTCACTCGAGAAGTCGCGCTCTTTCAGTGGACAGGCATTTTGGGCGTATTCTGGGATTGCGAGACCGGTTGATCCGCCGCCTCAATGGTTGGGTGATCCACCGCACGAGCGTAAGTTTGGAATCATGGGGGGAGAGGGTGGGAGGTATATAGATAAGGAGAGGAGAAAACATACGAGTGAGAAAAATTATGCTGTGCCAGAATGTGTATGGGCTAGAATTGACAATTTCTGTGTTTTTAGCTGCCGGCTGGTATTCGGTGTACGATGCTGATGAAGAGACATTGCAGATAATAAGAACGCATTCGGACGAAGTCAAAAAGTTGGAGGAGTGATATAAGCTGTGAATATAAGCTGTGAAGACTCTTTTTTATTAGTTGATTGTATTTATTACAGTACTAAAAAAGAAGACATAAAAAAGCAAGGGATTGACTTTGAGCATCTCTATTGACAACGACTTGTGTTTATCAATATTTTGAAGAGTGACCACCCAAGAAACGATTACATAATATAATACTTTTACACGTGTTCATTGAGACCCCCCGGGGGAACAACAAACCTTTTTTACATGTCATCATACCTTCCATTCGCCATTATTAGTCGTCGTTACTGATACTCTCTCGGCCAAGAGAGGATAGCGGCCGTAGAGCTAATCTGCTAACCCGATCTGCGACCAAACGAGCTTCATTTATTTCTTTCTCTATTTCTCGTAGAAGATGGAACTGTTGCTTCTGTGGAAATGAAAGACGCGAGAAATTATATGGATGTTCAGGCCGAAATGAGAGCAGACCAAAAAACTTAAAGCAAGCACGGAAAAAAAAAAAACACCCCATACCCTCCTCTCGTTAAGAATGAATTCGTTCGCAACGGATTGGCTGTTGCTGACATGACCTTGATTAAAGTATTCGTCGCGTTGGTTATGTTCTTGAACGAAATTATTGGGAGTCTCGCAATCGTCATGGATAATATCGCTCTCGTCATCTTTATAGTCGTCTTCATATTCGGGCATTTCATCTTCAAGTATTTCGTTTTCTCGTGTACTATGTTCGAGCTCTTCCATTACGTTCTGATTTTTATACACTTGCTCTCGATGATGCTCATTCGCTTCAAATGCGTGATTTTTTCCTTCATTTTTCAGACCTTGAGTACCCTTATTCACTCGACTTTTATAGCCCGTTTCGGTTCCTTCTCTCCTTTTAATGCTGACAGCCAACAAGATCACACACCGTTGCCTCCATAACTGTTTCCAATCTTCAGCTAGAGACTTTAACCCTAATGTTCTTTCTTTTTCGCGATTGAAATAGTTTACCGCAGGCGTTATTATGGGTGATGAAGATGGGAGAGTGTAGAGGTGTAAGAAATTTGATATTGGGAAACATGCGGAGAGAAATGGAACGAGGTACAGAAGAAAGGATGGAACGAATTGTATGAAAGATAAATGTGTCCAGAGTGGAGACGGACGAAAGGATGCTGAGAGAGTTATCGACCGGAGTCCAAGTGTGGCCATGGTAAAAAATGGCTTTCGTTTCGGATGGCGAGTGACTGCATTGTTTTTATCGAGTTATGCTTCTCTGTCGAATCCATAAGCCATCCACCAAAAATGAATTATGATCACATCTTCCACTCTAATCCTTAATCACATCCCTCTAGTGCTTGTTTTCAATTCATTGGCTCACCGCTCTTTTGTTCCCGGAACAAGGAGCTTTGAAGAAATCCGCAGACCATTCATTTCTGCAGGAGACATAGAAATGGAAGTATGTACAGTATGTTGATTTTAAGCTTGCCTTGTGCTACTTTTATGAGCAGTTTCCTAATTTGTTGAACAACGGAACAAGGTTATATCGCGGTGTGGTTTTATTGAAAACGACGGCTATGTGAAATTGGCTGACGGTATGGATACGTATATCTGATATTATGCGGCAACCTAACTGTTATTCATTAAGCAGGCCATCCCTTGTGTGCAGAAAGCCAAATAAAAAGACTTGAAGGAAATAATAAGCTAAGCTTATTGCCAACGATACATCTATATGATTGTCCATACACGAAGAATAATGGATCCACTGAATATAGAATAGATTGCGATTGTGATTGGACAGTCATAACATACTTGTTGATTATGATACATAATTTGTCTTTCTGAATTTAAATGTTTACTGGAGCATGTTGCTCTTATTATTGAAAAAGTCTACTTGCATGTGAACAAGTATTAAAGTGTAAACAGCAGATGAATTATATGTGGTTCGAAGACATACTAATAATAGATATTCAGAAAGGACAAACTCAAATTCTGGAGGAAGCAAATATTTACGAGCTGTTAATCGTGAAATGCAAATACAAACGGGTTTCAATAACCGCAATCAGACACTTGCGCATAATAGTCGCTCGATCTATACTCAGCCATCGCCGAGTGAGTCAGAATAGAATACTTACAACTTCCTCACACAGTAGGCTTAGAATTAGGAGATTTTCGTTTTAGCCTATTACTATTGGGGTATGACGAGACAAGAAACTGCCTACGTCATTGAACACCATAATTACAGACCGTAACACTATCGCTATGATGCAAGAACAGTAGGTGACGCAAAAGATTTACTGGAAAGAATACATAGAATGTCTGTTTGACTAACAAAAACAATTGGTAGATTATTGTAACACTGACAGACACCAGTCAACAGGTAAACATTCCATCTCATCTGCATTCGAGAGATGAAGCAACACTGATACGCAAACAAATTGGTTGCGTTTTTGTGAGAACAAATAATAGACCAGTGTCCCGATGGCACGCCTATCATGAATTTCGATGACAATTATTTACTTTTATCTGTGTGAATATTTTTTATGTATACTACAGTGGTTGATCAATCTGGAGCCGTCGGAGTTGGATGGTTATACTAAGTTATAAATAATATGCATGAGAAGAATATTTCCGAAATTAAACCTTTACGTTTCGCCATCTCGATATCTTATGCTGTGGGAGCCAGTACAGTACAATTGTAATTGATAAACATCAAGAGCCCATTCAGCCCATTGTCTTACTATTAGGAGACACATTTATTCAATAATCGGTCGCCGAACTAACTTCTTACGAGGTAGATTATCGCTGACCCCCTTTAATACTAACTGATGTTAGCAAGTTGTTTCCTCTAAATAGTGATTGGTGCCTCTTTTTACCATTTCCTGCTTCGAATCTGTTGCAAGTCACTGAGGGAAACATTGTATGACAATAAGCTAAAAATAATCAACTTCACATGGAAACGATCTTTGTTATTATCTAGATTACGGACAGAAAACAGGTTTTATTTCCAGTTAAACAGAATACAGACGTCACATGTTGGGTTCTATGGACGTTGAAAAAAGCCTAGATTTCATATCGTAATCGAAATATAAAGATTGCCCTCTATTAAATTCTCGATTATCTGGTCGATTCTAATAGAAAGAAGATATCTCGAGCTTTTCTGCAATGCGAGATGAGAGATGGAAAGTCATGGTTTATAAAAAGAAATTTTTTTGTGTGGCGTCGAGTTGGTCATGCTGCAACATTGCCCGATATAAACAATTCAGGAATGGCGCGCGGAACATCTCGCAATTTTGCTTGCACATCAGAATTCCTATTGGTAGACTGTTCCGAAATGACGGAAATTTACGTAACACAGCCTCCACTAAAATACATGACACATCCCGACTTTAATCGCTTGTACCATCAAAGACACCTAGTCAATCACAGGGGACGTTTTACACCTAATTAGACTAAATATCGTTATATCATGCGCTGCTAGAACTTCCTCATCACAACTCGCAAACACACACTCTCAAGGTTAAAAACTTTCCGTTAGACGCCTCTCCTCGTTCTATAACCCCAACCCGGGCGACCCATTGGAAAAGTTTTTCCTTTACATTCAATAAGAACCACTTTTTTTTTTTTTTAAAAAAAAAAAAGTAGTTCGAATAACCTTAAATATAATGTCTTCCTCAATATCGCCCTTTTACCGCCCTGGTGCATTCCCTGTTTTATCCTCCCGCGTACTCGCCAGCGCTTCACAATCTCTCCGATTAGCTATCCAGTCACAACACCTCATTCGCAGTTTTTACTCCTCACCTCCGCTAATAACTCCAGCCCTCACCACTACAAAAGGCTTCACATATTTAATAGGTGCCGCTTGGTCACCAAAGAGAAAACGTCAAAACGTAATAAATCATGTAACCGGGAATCCATGGTGGAGAGAACAAATGAGAACCGGAAAGGTCGATGCTGGAGAAGACGCTTTTTTCTATGTTCTTACTAATTGTGGTGTCGCTTTAGGGGTGGCTGATGGAGTGGGTGGATGGTCACAGGTAATAACAGATTGAAGCTTTCGTATTCGCTTTTCGGCGATGTAAATAATCTGAAACCTTGTCCTTTTAATTACTAGATGGGGGTGGATTCGGCAGCGTTTTCTTGGGATTTGATGGACAATGCGGCCAATGTCGCAAAAGAACTCGGTACTGCAGAACGGAACCGTTATAAATCTAGCGTTAGACGCTATGACGATATCGTAGATGCCAAACGCATATTAAGCAGAGCGTTTGAGAATATGACAAAGAGCGGAAAGGTTGAAGCTGGTTAGTTGCAAGTCTTTGTTCATCTGTTTTCACGCAGTATCTCTCTGTCAAAACGATTTATTCACGTATCGGTCTCCGCCACACATACATACATACAGGGAGTTCAACAGCATGTATTCTCTCGCTTTCCAACGATTCAGGAATACTTAATGCTGCTACCTTGGGCGATTCAGCATTTCTTTTAATCCGCAGTGGCCGCCTTCTTTACGAGTCTCCTTCACAACAACATTTCTTCAATTGTCCTTATCAACTTACATTAGTACCCGAACATTATCCCAATCAAAAATTATATATCAGAGATAAACCCAGTGATGCAGATCAGTCAACGCATCAGTTACAAGATGGTGATGTAATATTATTAGCAACAGATGGGTTTTATGATAATGTGTTTCCGGAAGAAGCGGTTTCTATCGTGAACGAAGAGCTCGATAAAGTTTTAAGCGGTAACAAAGGCACTCGGAATGTAAGCGTTGAGGAGCTTACAAAACGTGTGAGAGGCTTGTCAAGAAGACTCACAGATACAGCTAGGAAATATTCTGAGGATCGCAAGCGAATTAGTCCATTCAGTAAGAATGCGATGAATATGGGCGAGTCTCGGTTAGGAGGGTAAGCTATGATAATATTTCTTGTTCTTTAATGATTGGGGAATCTCTTTTCTGGGTAAAATCCTAATCTCCCTCTTTTTCCATTTACAGGAAAATAGACGATATAACTGTACTTATTACTCTGGTGAGGGCAAATTCATGAATAGGTCAAATTATTGTTTATAAGTAGAATAAGGGATGATATGAAGAGCTTTGCCAAGTTTCGACAATGCCTTGGCAAATGTCATTTGTTATATATGCGAGTTTTTTCTGTAGTTTATTCATAACATGCCAAACCAAAAGCCAAAGTATGTCACATCAAAAAGTAAATAAACATAATACAATCATACAAACATTCGATAATTTATAAAGATTCTCGTTTCGCTTTTTTGACTTTGTTTGGCATATACGGATATGTGGGTGATTTCGTCTTGGGAACCCATCGTGGAGTGGTGATTGTAAACTCACTCTTTTCTTGTTACGTACGTAACTGTGACAGATTAAACCGAAATGAAAATTTTCTCTATTTTAATAAATTTCTTTTTGGGAGGGCAATTTTCTAGGCTTTTTTTGAATTTGGATAGAATTTAGGGTATGTGGGTTTCAGAGACACTAAATGAGACCCCAAATTTCATTTTGCTCACTCTAGAAATGCCAATACCCAGGCTAGTCTTTTTCCAATACAGGACCTTCCAAGTACCATATGCACAAGGTTTATTGCTAGCTAAAAGGGGCTTCCCTCCCCCACACTATAGCAATCGATACAAACTAAGCAGAAATAGTATAGAGATCAACTGCTTAATGGGTCCGGCCAGAGGTTATTTATAATACCATCTGGAGAGACTGACGTCATTATGCCAGAAACAAACGAGCAACGTCCCACTTCAAACTGTTGGATGCAAGGATGGCATAATCTTGAAGAAAACTCTACTCGCCTCCCATTCCCTGAAAATGTATGTCCGCTGCTTGCAAAGCCCAGCGGTAAAATCAGCACTCTAAAACAACGCATACTAATGCATAAACTGCAAAGTAACTTGAGACTACGGCAAAAAGATTCCCAACAAGTCGACAGCATGTAACAGCATGTAGCAAACTTGTACCGCATGCTTCATTTCGGCATCAAAAGAGGACATTTGCGAACGATGCTGAACCTCGGATTTACATTCATGGCTAACTCGATATGTTTCAACTCCGAAAAACCAGACGAGTCTATTACTATTACCATTACTATGAAATCCTAAACAGTATCTCATCTGAGCTGATAGAGTTTAAAGTCAAAAAGAGTATGTTTTACTGATGGCAGGGACGAAATTGATATGATCGGTAAATCATATGATGGTATATTGCTGTATTTGGCTTAATATTAACCGTTCCCCGTCTTTTTGCACCTTGCAGATTGAGATCATAACGCTAAGCTATATATGTATTAATCTAATGCAACCCTTCAGGGAGTTTGCAATTCAAATAGCGCAATGATCTGCAAATAACAAGAAAGTTACCTGATTGCATGACTTGACAATTTTAAGGACTTGTATAGCAGAAAGACTAGCCACTTATAGAGCTTTGCTTTTTTGCAACCTTGTTCCTGTCATATCCCAGACACTGAAAGAGTTTGTGTTATATGGGACGTATTCTCTAGATGGCCGTGCGTCAATCAATGCGCAACTAGAATTGCAGGCCAATCCGGAAATTAAAAGTGGATTAATTCATTATTAACCGATGGCTTCAAGTTTGCTTTGCGCAGGATATCTTATGCTACTCAGTTGCTCAGTTAGGTTAGGTTGTTATTATCAGGTTATACACAGTGTTTCGTAATCCCCATGTTCATATATCCAAACTGTTGGTAAAAGACATGGACCTTGTGTAGCAATGCTTAGCATTAACGCTACGGGTAGAAACCAGCTTCAGGCAAGAAAGAATACATTTCCCTAGTATTATTTGTTGAGGCAATTTTTGTTACCTCGGTTAGATCATGTTCTGCACACAGCCTTAGATATTCAAGTACAGTATAAGACAAATATCTGTTAATTTAATATAATAATAACAAGTAGCCATATAATTATTAATAGTAACAAAATAAAGTAATTAATATATGTATTCACATTAATATGAGATGCCGATGTTGATGAAAACGACTCATCTACATCAGAGACATACCAAGAGGTGATCTAAAAATAAAACAATTTGCGTAAATAATCCAATCAATGCAAACTAACAATGGCATTTGAAGGTAAGAACTCAAAAAAGTCGATATCCATTTCTAATTCAGTAACCTTCGGATGGACATCTTCTGACGAATGCGTCTTTGATTGCAATGCCAATAATTTCTAATGATTCGGGTAGTACGACCAGGAAAGTAGGCTGAAATACGACTCCACTTTGGCCCATATATGTTATGTAGCCTGTCAATCCCGCTACGTTCGATCTCTGTAAGAGGTGAGTTATTAACTGAAAAAGAAAACAGAAATCTTTTTAATAAAATCCCTATATTTACTAGGCTCATATGACCACTCAACCACTCACTTCCGTTCCGCAGTGTGTTGTGCCATCTATAGTCATAGGCATTATTGGTTCAACAATGTAACAGAATATATATATCCCGGGTGTTATATCGAGAGAGTAAATTATCATGAGACAATGGACTTTTTATTGTGTGTAAATTATAGAAATAATCGTACCTTTCTGCACATTGTTTAGCAGTTCTATTACGAAGGCAGCGTCCTACTTCCGTCCAGGCACCATATCTATTGTACAGGTTAAGAAGACGAGCGTCTTCCTATTTGCGAATAAACGTCTTTGAAAACAGCAATGGTTGCATAACAAGAAACGCTGAGAAAGAATATGATACCTCCGGTGTCCACCTTTGTCTTTGCCTCATATCGTCCTTGGAATCAAGTATTATGGCTGTTGGGCTTTTTTATATCATGATGACGCACCGGATTTCAATTTCCGGCCTGCTGTCTCGTATGCTGCGCAATGGAACACATTAATATATTTGGATAATAAACTCCGAGAAGCAAAAACCAGGACTGGGACTTTTTTTTTCCCCTTCCCTTCTTGATTCATTCAATTCAAGTTCTGAGCAAATATTCGTGTGAGTTGGCATTTCGTTAAAAATATGACTAATAAACGATAAGAAAAACGTCTCTTGAGCGATGGAATCGTTTGCTATCTTTAAATCTAATCTAAACCTTTTCTGTAAATTCGGTGATTACTTTCTTCTGGGAAAATTGAAAAGGACAACAACCCTTCGCAGTAGAAACTTCCATCGAACTTTGCAGCGACCTGCGTGCTTGGGAACCTATAGGACGAGTCTTCTTTCATATCGGGTATAACAGATGTCAGATAAGAGCTCTGTATTAAACAAATAATAAAAATTGGTATATACCCAGTCCATCGAAGTTCGGAACGTTTACTGCGGTCTGTGAGAACCAGTAAACAATTGTTTTAAAAATGGTGGTCGGTTGAGAATGCACAATGCGCTTCAATTGTGATTGTAAGAAGGAAAGATATCTTTTTCGTTTGAGACAGAAGAGAGCCCATTAAATAAGCTGATACGAGCTTGATTAATTTTCCCTTGCCGATGAAACCAAAAATTCAAGTGATCGATGAACCAAACCTATATACGTAGAATAAATACTTTGAATAATCCAATGATAAATGCGTATCAACAAATAACTTGTACTATACTCTACGCCCTTAATATTATGTCAAACCATATTTAATAAGTTTGATATTGAGATGTATCTTTCTTCATAGTCATCTATTACCAATTTGCTATTTGGCGTTTCGCTGCAAGGATGCGATTAAACGTATGCAAGATGTCCGCTTTCGGATTTCTAATTTACCGATAATAAAATTGTGACAACAAAGAAGCAACACGGCAAATATTAACCGAGCTATTAATGTCAAGCTTTGAATTACATCGGGGAAACCGGAGTCTAATTTACTGTGTAAGTAACATAATTACGATAAATGACATATAGTATTGTTTGTTGCCAGTCATTTCATCAGTCGAGACACGTACCACAATTTATTTATATTGACAGTTTATTATATGGCGCAGCCCTTGTGGCGTATTCGCGTTAAGTTGGAAAATTGTTGTCACACTTCTGGGGGGAAAAAACAAAAACAACAAACAAATTTTTTATTTAAATGCTTTATGCTAAAAATATTTAGAAATAATTTTTCAATAATAACCGTAATGCTTCCAAGTGGAAACATTATTATCAGTCGTGCCATTGTCATTAGCGGAAGTATTTTGATAAAGTAATCTTAGAACGATTGCTATTAGTTGTGCAAATCTGGTGCAACTTTGTCTATTTCAGTATTTTGATCATAATTCCATTGGCTAGAATTCGTTTTTTATTTTGTATTCTTGGTTAAATTTAATTATTTTATTCAAAAACAGATACAGAGACTTTCAAGTCATGCAAGAGCTGCATTCTTAATAAAGATGCCATTTCTATGCACCTTTAGTTGGGAATATACTTTGTTGAGTATATTTATAGTACTATTATTTTTATCTAGTAAACGTAGTAAGGATGCCTCAAACCAACAAAGTGCACCGTTTTTCTGATTCGACATTTGCCAATTTAAATAATATTATCAACATGTTTTTATTTGAGTTTATGCAAGGGACGGTTTTGGCTAACTAAATATACAGTGTGACTCACAAAACTGCTCAATGTTTGAAAGAATTGAATTGTACAGGCCTATCACTCAACAAATATCCAACCAATATAAATGAATATAGTCTTGATTTCTGGATTTTAATACATTTTTGTTTTATTTGAAAAGGCCAGTACTTCAAGAGTTACACTCTCTTAAAGTCAATTAGTGCATTGAGCCGGTTTTGTAACTCATAATTAATTTTAATTTACTTGCTATGCATTTGTGACTTGTAATATAAACATCAGAACGCGTTTACACTTATCAAAATAGATTGTTCACACTTACAAAAGATTATTTACACTTTTTTAATCCATAATAAATGCACATTTTCTCTCTCTTAGATTTGTTGCATTTATGAATTGTGAACTAGTTTTTTCGCGTAATTTTTTAACATATCTAATCATATAAAATCCTCGTTTACGCAAATTACATCGCCCACAAGCGGATCCAGTAGGTTTGCCACAATCAGAACAAGGAATGCGTTTTTTACACTTATAGTAATGCCTACAGCCTTCAGGCTGAGTACAAGCTCTACCACAGGCTTTCCCAGAATTATGGAAATAATCGCATGTATATTCCGCTAACATTTTATATAATAAATAATATTTTTAATTGAAGAAAAGTTTACGCATATATACAAAAACTAAACGCGATGCATATCTCGAATATATTCTCGAATTTAGCAGATTATTTCAACTCTAGAATGTCGCCAGAGATAGACCATGACAGTAAATTTAAACTGAACTGTGAGACGCTTATCATATGATCTAATGTCTGACACCAAAAGTAGATTTTTCCAAGAGCGTCCAGACATCCTATCTATGCTTAAATTAAAAACGTAGTAAATTTGTGAGTGAATTATACATATTGTATTGTAAATAACACTCGCAGTGTGTTGATATAAATTAAGTTTGATTAAATTTACAAAAAGCGGTTTAAAGAATATAGTAATAGGTGAACCTCAACTTAATTTTTCATGACCGAGGAATCGACTTCAGAAATTTTTTTTTTTTTGCAACCATAGAATGCGAGTCGGGCATACGTGTTTGAATTATGGACATTACAGAGAAAAAACATAATTAACACGTTATAATGAAACAAAGTCTATTCCTTATTATTATTGGATACTCTCTTGACTTCACAACAGGGGACTGAACATTTCAGCTGAAGGAAAAGAGATAATCTTGTCTCAGATATTCATAGCCAATGAAATCTACGATTTATCGTAAAGTTTATTCGAGGGTATACTGATTTCGAACTATCAACTACGTCTGTTCGGAAAAGTGCTCATATAGATCCTTTTTAAATCGTTTAGTTTAAACTTTTCAACAAAGGATATCGTGCATATCCATTACAAATCCATTAAGAACGTTTGAAGTGACCGTTCGAGGATTAACCAACTCTTGCCAGACGATACTGCTCGTATCGATATCATAGCTATAGATCCTCACCGTGGGTGGATTTGCGATTGGATCAATTAATATGTAATTAATAACAGAAATTAGCAATAGCAATAAAATAGCAGTCGTCAATAGACTACTTTCCTCAACTCCCTCGCCAATCCAACGCAACAATTTCCTATGACAAGCTTGAGAATCGCTCACTGAACGTAATTCCACAACAAAGTTTGGTGCAACCGGCGGAAACGCTTGTTGCCTCTCATCGTTTGATAGGTCGTCCCATCTGCAAGAATAAATTAAAAGTTAAAAATAATATTGCAAAATATACAAGTCATCTTACAATAAATAACGCCCTACAATTGGTAAAAGAGACATAATTAGCGATATTAAAAGGGAAACATAAACATGATGCTTTTATAACATACCTGTGAACCACCAAAGTGTCCAACCAAGTTGATGTTGCAATGCGCCAGGATTTGCCATTGCAGTTTCTTCAAAGACTTTTTTATCACAATTGGGAATGATCAAAAATGGGAGATAAGAAGCCATTTGGAGAGTTGTACGATTATTATGGGGCAGTATAGTATATAAATATAAAAATAAACTACACAATCTTACGCTGTTAGTTTAATAAAACATACCAATGATAATGTCTTTGATTGATTTTTAGTCGATTTTTAAGATGTGAGGCTTTATATAAAAAAGAAGGCCCTGTTAGACAACACCGAGACGATAAAAAACAACAGCCGTACTCAAAAGTAAGAAATGAGAAATAATTACCACAGCCAAAGAGGTGCAAGATATGAAAATGATAAACGGCCAGTAATAAAGGATTTTTGCAGGATCAGGATTCCTTGTGTCAATCAAAAGGTCGTAAAAGGTAACTCACTGACATTGTTTTTTTTTTTTTAAATTTAGAACTTTATTGTCTAACGACAGATAAACTGCTAAAGCTAGTTTTAACATATATACATAGCATACAGAGGGACGCAAGCATTATCGTTATCTCACTATTCACTGCGTAGTAGACGTTGTCAATTTGAGTTGACTTTATTTCGGTAATTTCCGAGTTAGGAATCCTTTTATTATTAATTGCGACCAAGTTGTCAATTGCTGGGTTTTTGAATATCTGGAACCAACGTAAATGAAAAGTTTTTCGAGTAACAGTTTTTAGATAAGAGCTATTGTGTTACATCGCACATTTATGTTCGTACATCTAACACACATAAAATTCCTTTTCTAGTACATCTAACACATAATGCAATTATAACTTCTCAATTTTCTTTCTTCCGTTTGTGGTCGAATGGTTGTTTTAATAATCTCGCGACGAAATTTGGCCACTCATTACCCGCAAAACACAATAGCATTATACAGTAATTCCTTCCTACAATGCGCATAGTTTCTTCCATTTGCAACTGGATGCTGTATAATATTAATAGCAACTTTAACGGTCTAATAAGCGTTTCTTATCTCCAATCAGATAATAATAATATATGTTAGTGTTGTGCTACACTCAATAATTGATGTGTTGTTATTATGCTATAGATTTAAGATTGCTGTTGTTCATACAATGTTTAATGATTTCTCTTATATCTATACTAATACTTATATTACATAATAGCCTTCAATGTAATACTGCTAATCACATGTTTTTATCAGCTGCCTTACTTATTACTATTACTGTTTTATTACCAATTCCATTTTTATAACAATAATCAAGTTTACTCTGTGCAGCAGCATGTCCTTGTTCAGCTGCTTTTTGATAGAATTCAACTGCTTTTTCAACATCTTTCTCTACCCCAGTTCCATACTGATAGCAATGCCCAAGATTATATTGTGCAGCAGCATATCCTTGTTCAACTGCTTTTTGATATAATTCAACTGCCTTTTCAACATCTTTCTCTACCCCAGTTCCATACTGATAGCAATAACCAAGATTAAATTGTGCAGCAGCATATCCTTGTTCAACTGCTTTTTGATATAATTCAATTCCCTTTTCAACATCTTTTTTTACCCCAGTTCCATGTCTATAAAAATAACCAAGATTAAATTGTGCAGCAGCATGTCCTTGTTCAACTGCTTGCTGGTATAATTCAACTGCCTTTTTAATACCTTGTTCTACTACTACCCTAGTTCCATGTCTATAACAGTAACCAAGATTAGATTGTGCAGCAGCATGTCCTTGTTCAGCTGCTTGCTGGTATAATTCAACAGCTTTTGCAGCATCTTTCTCTACTCCAATTCCATATTGATAGCAATAACCAAGATTATATTGTGCAGCAGTATGTCCTTGCTCAACTGCTCGTTTGTATAATTTAATAGCCTTTTTAACATCCTTTTCAATCTCATTTCTATTGTTAATAGCAACTAAATCAATATAACATTTTTGTCCTGTTCTTGGTAATAGAATTGTAGTGTTTGGGATATAATCTTTTTTTACTTGATAATTAAGTATATCATGACGCAATTTTCTTGGCAACAGATCTTCAAATAGAAGAACCTTTTCAGGGGACATATTGAAGAATCTTATGTGAGGAATGCAATCTGCCATGATATCCTTCACTGTGCTGATGTCATGGGATGACCAATTATCTAGATCATTTCCAAGTTCTAATTCAGGCACTTGTTTAGTGGCCCATTGTACAACTGACATCCAGATATCATCTTCTTCCATGCTGAGGTCATCACTCTTGAGAAGATTGATCAAGGTCTCCTTTGGCAAAGTTGCAAAATCATTTGATTTAAATACAATAACTGGGTGTGAAACCATAATTCGATTGCAATAACCCAAAAGCCCATTCAAAGGAGCTATAGAGAGAGCATACTTATGAACTGTGATAATATTCTGTTGAATCCATTCCTTTTGTTTCTCAAGCAAATAGGCTTCAATTGCAATAAGAAGGTCAAGTAGTTTGAACTTGCTAGCTCCATCTAGAAGACTAATCCAACCTGCGCGTTTGCATGAATCATAGAAAATTTGCCCAGTATAGATAAACCTACAGAAGCAATTTTATATTTAAGTTGCAGTGGGCTTTAATGTTGATATAATAAGCATAATATCTTGATATGTTGTTCATATGGTTAACATATGAGGTTTACCTAAGCAGAATTTCGAAAACATCAGGTGACACATCTTCCAATGTCATAGCAGCCTTTTGAATCTCTTTAAACGTCTCTGTATTTCCGGTTAAGCTATTCTCAAAGAATGGGTTTCGTGTACACAATACTAGTGTATGAGCGAGAAATATTTTACTATTTGGCTCCTTTCCAACATGAATTGAAATATCCGCATATTTGCCGCTGTCGTAAAGCTTTTCATAGTCTGACAAAAGGCCTGAAGACAGATCCACTATGATATTCATTTCGTTTGTGCAAAGTTTGAATCTAAATTACTTCAGTCGGGGAATATACCAAATTTGTACTGATGACGATCGCACCTTACTAAGTAAGGAACGCCGATTAGATTATTATTATTCTAGATTTCTCTTTCGGATTGTTCCATGAGACATTATAGTAATTTGATACATTTAATGCTAGATAATCATAAATCAGTAGTTTATTTACAATAAAAGAGTCAAGTTAAAAATGCTAATTCAACAAATCTATTCTTGTATATTTATTTCTGAACCTCCTAAACAGTCTTGGTTATTGAATTCACTATCTGATTGGAACAAAGACTTTATCTCTTGCAATATACTTAACAATTCACTTCGTTTTTTTGATCTTAATCCAGAATACTGCTTCTGAGCATTTTCACCCAGCTGTTCAAGAAGGGCTTCTACTTTTAACAAGATTTCTGCTTTGGTCATAGTTTCTTCTTTTTCTTGTGCATCTGATTCTGATTTCGCGCCTTTGGAAGAACCAGAATATCGAAATTTAAATCAAACCTAATATTCTGTGTCAATTTTTAGTCTACACCTCGACAACAGTTATAGGTAACAAGCATATAAGTTATATGCGTATTGGATGCTTGGTTATTGCGCTATTCCGGATTATGACGAAAACCGATTTCGCGTCTTTGGAAGAATCAGAATATCGAAATTTAAATCATACTTGATATTCTGTGTCTACACCTCGACAACAGTTATGGTTAACAAGCATATAATGATAAGGTTCGTGTTGGCTCCATTCACCAACATAATACGGTTTCATCAGCATTAAAATGTTGCACAATTCGTAAGCAGAAGTGGATATTTTGCTCTGTAATCAGCAGCAAACTCCTCATATTCGTTTGCGTCCATGTTGTAAAGTTGTGAGAAAAACGTGTGCGCGTTTATATCTTGCTGCGCTTGGTACCTACATTCTTTGTTTTGCTAAAACATTGTCTCGAATAATAAGTTCTAACCATACTTTAATTAGTGATTGTTATACTGCCATAAAGAACAACAGAGTGTGTCTTATGTGTTTGAAATAACCTTTGCTTATCGTCAAAAGAAAAAGGATTCAGAGGTAAATTAAACTATTTTGTCTAGACTTTTAACAAGTCGGCTTGCGCATGAAAATACTATATATAAAGCAAGACCATCAGAATCTTCATTCATACTGATCGCAAAATTAATCGTAAAGGCTATCTGAACACTTTTGACGTAAACAATTTGAAAATGCCTATTTTTACCAGCGAATTTTATTGTGGATTACTGATCGGAGTTTTTTTCGACGTCTGGCAAGTAACTTCGTTTGCTGAATTGTTTACTTGGTTTATGCCTTTTTATAGGCTCGATAAAATTGATAATTTTATCAATTTTCTGATTTATGTCGTGAAGTTTATTTTGGTGGAGTGAGATTTGTAACTTTGTACAAATTATTGTCCAAGTCAATTAAGTCATTATCTGAGTTTGCGTAAGCGATGCACTTGTATATTTGGTATCCGTCTTCCGTGTATACGTGTCAATTCTCGAGATAGCGACACCTTTTTGAACATTTTTTTTCGTTGTACCTTTCATCTGCGACAGAAACGATATACATAATAGCTGAAAGACTTGTAATCATATTTGATGAATAATAATAATTAGTAGTAATGAGTTGACTGCGAACAACAGTGTTAATCTTCGTATTTATAATTGTGTCTAGTATTAGTATGATTCTGTTAATTAATTAAAATTTACTGTTATACTAAAAATGGTGTTCATAAAATTGACCCCTGAAATCTTTCGGTGACAGTGCATGTGAACAATACATCTCTGCTAATTTGCCGCCGTGTTGTATTAGCAGTCGCCTAAATTGTTAGTTGTACACATTATTGATCACTCTCCCAAAACACAATCTTCATTGTAACATACACCTATCGGTGGTTGTGTTTGTGTTTCTTGTACATTAGTATTAGTGTGCATACAACTTATCTACCACATAGTGATAAGACAAGACTGAAGCAGAATGCCAACTTGATCCATACATCATGCTATAATTCCGATCTGACATAAATGATCTGACATACGAAAATAAGCATCTCCATACAATCTTTCTAAATGTTTCTACAGCATGTGACTGTTTATTTACACATATTACACTGTCACTCGCGTACCACATAGATAATGCTGATATCATATTGCTCATCATTAAGATATCATTATTATCATAGAGATCAGTTTATACGCGTGGCTTATCGGTAGTAAATTCCCCACTGGTCTACCACACGTGACAATTATAAAATTTATGACTTTTAACCAGTGGAAAATTTTACTTCCAAATGTTTCTACAGCATGTGCAGCATAGACAACAACATTTATACTTATAAGGCTAAAGCACCTTCCAATCCTTCCAAATGTTTCTACAGCATTCCATGACAATTATAAATTTTACGACTTATTAACCAGTGAAAAAATTTTTTCTTGCGTGTACCCCCGGAATGTTATGCGAACGTGTCTACTCATACATGTATATATATACCAGACACTTCCCTCCATTGCGCATGCATCACTTTACAATAACATCTCTTCCTTCAAAGCGCAAATACAACATTATCTTAAATATACAACAAACAATCTTCTGTCACCACTCTATATTATGCACATACGACGCGAATAGGTTATCAAAAAACGAACCCTTAACACTCAACAACGACACGGTTTATCGACCACTAACCATACGCTCAAAAAGTATTTTTGACGAAACTCAGAACAATACTCGGACTCTTGAGAGGAAACAAAAAAGCCCACACTGACGCAAGGGTGTTTTCGAGGTAAGAATTCTTGCTGGGTAAATCTGTTGAGGGTCTGTAGCCGAAGGTACGCTGCCACTAGGT
>CAJVPI010000483.1:0-28785 GCA_910592345.1 Paraglomus brasilianum
GATTTGCTTGGAGAAAATCTTCGTTATAAACAGATCTTCGTTATAACCAAAGTTCGTTATAGCCAGCTTTGACTGTATATACAAGCAATTGTCAATATTTATAAGAAAGAAGCGCACATAATAAATCTTTTAATATTTAAATCTCAGGAATAAAAGTTTGAGTCTATCAATTGTGTTTGATTTATATAAAATTACAAGTAAATGGAAATTTTAGTTTGGGAATGTGATTGGAACGACAAGTTCGTGCGAGAAGTCTTCATCCAAAAAATTGTCGTAGTTCTGAAGAAATGGGTGGTCGAAATCGTATTTCAAGAAGATTTAACGTCTATTCTCGCAATTTCAATATCATACGTTCATTCGCGGTGGATTAGTTATGGGAACGATATAGCGCTTGAATAATGTTCACGAAAGAATGACCATATTATGTACGACCGCCGTACTCGGATTCTCACAAGAAAGCATGACCGATATACGCCAGGTAAACATAAACAAGACAGCAAAGCCCAGAAGCGGTTTAGAAAGCAGGTCCAAATAGAAAACTCGCCTGATTCCTTAAAAACGGCACGAGAGAGAGAATTCAGTCAAACAAATAAATATGATAAGAATGAAGAAATCAAAAACAAAAACTGACTTTAGCTAATCGCAAAAGGATAAAATGGTCCGCTAGATTGTCACCCGTTTTTGTCGTTATTATTATATCCCATTAATACCTAATACGGGTCGCCACGTGTCATGAAAATAAACAAGTTTCTTATAATTCGCTGTGACGTTATGACCTTTGACCCATAACTTTTTGGGAGATGCAAGAACCCGCGGAACCACTTCCATTTCAAAAGCCTATAGGAAGCTCTTCCAACTCTAAAGAAAGCACGGGATTTTCAAGTGCAATAGACTCTCGTTTTATAGAGAAAGATACTTTAAATGACTCTGCACGCTCAGGTGCCGTCGAGGCGGAGAAAGTAGAGTCGACCGAGTCGACAGCTGGTACTGCCGGTGACAATTCAGGAGACAAAATGTGTCGAATATGTTTCTCTGGTCCTGAAGAAGTAGAGCTTGGAAAGTTGATATCTCCTTGCTTGTGTAAAGGAACTATCCGTGTACGTAAAGAAAGTCTATTCTTTGAAGTGTGAGGATGCTAACATAGACATAGTCGTCTATGAAAATATGATATTTGCTTGTTCATACTTGTTGATTCGATAACAGTATGTTCACATAGAATGTTTGAACGCTTGGCGAGTACGAAGTCAGAAGAAGAGCAGCTTTTTTCAATGTGACGAATGTAAATACAAATATGCATTTCGACGAACTACAATTGCAAAACTGGCAACGAATCAAGGTAGCATACATAATGAAATGCTTATGGTTTGGCCCTTACCTACTGGCGATTTTTGTTAACCGCGTTCTCGTCTGAACTCCTTCATAGCTGTATTGTTTCTTGTGACAATTATTCTCTTTAGTCTTTGTGTTATCTTGGGTGGAATGTGTGCCAAATTCTGCCTATATATGATGGATTCAGAGATCGGATCAGAGTTTTTTGGCGAGGAAGAAATGACATTATCATCAATATTCAGAATTGACAGTCGGAATTTTCGGCTGGGACTTTCTTTTGTCGGAATAATCGGTTTATTTCAACTTATTTTATGGATTGGTCCGTTCCCGTCGTTTGGTATGCGCGGTGGTGGTATAGGCGGTGGGCTTGGCGGCGGCGGCGGGAGTCGTGGAGATGGCAATGTGGCTGCTATTGTATTCCTAATATTTATAATAGTTGGGATCATCAAGTCTATGTGGGAGACGTATAAGTTGGTGAGAGCAATAAGTAGAATTGTACTGGAGAGGCTGGAAATGCGGATTTTGGAAGTGAATGAGAGTTGATAATGAGAATTTGTTTCTGTAGTCACGATTGTACAATTATTGCAACCTCACGAACTTTCAATTTTGCAAAATTACATGTAATCTATAATTATTTGATTCTTTCTTTTTTTATTATATTTCAGCTTGGTTCCTTGTAGCACCCAACTTCTGTTTACTGTATGGTCTTTTCTTTTTTCCTCTAACTAACATGAGTTCCTTGGATCTCTTTGGTTATCGATACAGTGGTTTCGCATAACTGCTGGTCATATGTCTACGATTGCTCATCGTAGACATCAATGAAGCGTATATTGCAATCCAAACTTGTTTCGCTTGCTTGGATTCACCAGCATTCAAGTGAATGTGTATCTACATGAAACAGCCAGATGGCATGGAGATATGACTTTTGTTATTATTGTTATTGGCTCATATCAATGTGATTGTATAAGCACGCACACTTGATAATGCAAGCGTGCTGATAAAGACGAACGCTTTTCGTCATACTGATTAATTCGTTTGGGACTGGTGTGGATAACTTTAACATGAGATAAGCCCTTGACCAAACCACTCACATCGGTACTGTTTATAACCAATCCAACTGTTGATTGCTGCATTACAATTGAATTGCTCAGTATCTTCATATACTTGGCATTCTTAAAGAACGATTGCACAATAATTCGCTTTCTACGAGAACAGATTTATTGACCAAGGGGCCAAGAAACCCTTATTTTAACTGTTGACTTTTACATTATGAGTTCTTTCATTTCGTTAGTGCTAAAGAATTTGTTGCTTATTTCTTATCAGCATCGAATAGTTTGAGATCAAAACTGATTAATATTCATTTTATTGTACAGGTTTTTTCAATCTTTACACGAAAATTTGATCGTGTTACCGTTCAATTGGTAGTTTAGCGACAATGCATATATTAATATATGCAAATAATAAAGGTTTGCGCGTATCAGAAGCGTGTTAAAAGAACACGTTCAATGCGTTAATTTACAGTATTTTATTATGAAACAATTCTGCTATCAACGTTCTTTCAAAGTTGACGTCAGGGTTTATAGTTTTAGACTATCGCTAGTAATAGGTCATCTGCATCATTTATCATGTCAATAAATTAAGAAATCACATATTCGACGATCGGTTTTATCGATGAAATGATCATTAATTCATAATAATTGAAAGTAATTGCAACCATTATACATTGCTCTTCTATTATCAATACTTATATATAATATAATATGGTATAATATAATTATACTCGATGAATGCAACGAGTTGTTACTATTAATCATGTGATGAATCACAAATATCAACTATGAACAAAAGACAATAACAATAATAATAACAATAACGACTCACGAAATCCCGAATTAAGTAATATACACAATACATCATACATGAACCGGTCATGATAATAATACATTCTTCACTGACATCGACAACGATCTCGTCAGATTCGAAGGTGTTCGCTTTTCCAATGCAGTCCCCCCGACCACTCCGCCAGTACTCGTTGTAACCACCTGAGCAGTGTTCCCGTTACTAGGAGCAGATGTTCCACGAGCTAGAACTTTTGGAGTGAGATATCTAATAGCCGCATCATTACCACTCGCCTGTACTGTTTCCAATGTGGTCTTACTCCTCTTCAAATCACCCATCACCTCAGCTGCCCATTCCCCAACACTCTTGGTGCTTGCTCGTACCGATGTCTGATTACCAAGGCCAAGCGCCTCCTCCAGATCATCTACTAAAGCATGTTCAGCTAATGCTCCATTCTGAAGAAGTAATTCAGCCATTGGAAACACCAATTTACCATTACTTCGAATGGCTCGACTATCATCTATATGGAGAAGTGATAGGAGAAGAGGAGTCTTCAGTCCGTGATCCTCCTCAACTTCAAATCGACGAGCTGTATTAAAATCTGCCCTCAATGCTATAGCCTGCATTGCTCGAGGTATATCATTTTCTTTTACTGCTTCAAATAGCATATCAGTTGCCGTCCTATCTTCATCGACAAGCGAGAAATCAACGTAACTTCTATCTACATATTTCGCTACGATAAACTTCTGCTTCTGCGCCCTGGAATCAGTGCCAGTAGGCTTAGGCAAGGGAGGCAATTTCTTCGCTTGGCTTATAGAAAAGGCATTTATAAGGTCTTCCCATTCAGAATCTGTGTTGGAAGGTGCGGACGAACTAGCGTTATTTGGGGGTAGTGACTGAACTCCGTCGTTCTTGGGCGGAGGAGTAGGAACTCCACTGGACTTCTTTTCCGGGGCTTTTAGTGTTGCCTCCCAGATTTCATTCGACCGCGCATTACCCAAACGTTTAATTAACTCTACGAGATCCGGCGTATATGACGTTGTATCAAGAGTAAGAGATCGTATTTTGGAGACATGGGTACCAAGACTACGATGTATTCCCGAGCATTCTAGTGATAAGTGAGAAGAAATATTATTAATCAATTAAACCATAGTAAAAAAAATTGCAATTAGTAGCATCTGCTCACCAATGCATAGTATAACGCCCAAGTTGATAGAACACCATTCAGTCTTTTTCGATCCACAATCCGCACAAATACAATTTGCTGGATCCGTATTCTTTATTATCTCGGCAACACTCTTCGTCGTTTCATCTTCCGCCTCTTGTTGACCACTAAGATTAAATGAGTAACTCCCATTCATATTAACACCAAACGACTGCCCCTTTCTCAAATCAAACCTTCGCTTTTCCGCCAAACTGGAAAGAGTTCCTCTTCTTTTTATTTGCTTCTTTTTCGATGGCTCCGGCGAATTGGATTCATTAGGAACTATTTGATTTAAATCCCGACAACTGCTAGTACCATTGAGGAGACTTTCTATTGCGTTGGAAATTACAGCCATCCAAGACGCCATATCTTCCGCAGAGGTAGCTTGATAAATACGTCGATACTGTGGCGTAATGACTTCAAAACAGAAACGACGGTCAGCACCACGTGCCTCTTTCACCGTTGCAAAACGTAGGTTAATTGGTTCATTGTGGGTTTCAAGTTGTTTTTTCCAGTTGCTGTATTCTCGAAGTTGACCTTCAGCCAAAACGCACCAATACCTAAGAGAACAGCCATAGCATGAGTAAATAGGCACCAAATGTTAGAAACGAAATTTTTTTCTATTTTCTTACTTGTGCCAGGTATTCTTTGCTAATTGATCCACGGCACCGTGCTGAGTTGCACGAGGCGTAGCAAAAAGAAATCCCTCTTTTCTTCTACCAGCAGCAGATGCTAACTCTGCGTCATGCTGTTCTAGATCACGAATTCCTCTAAATTTGTTCTGTCCGGTTGGCGGTGATCCAGCTAGACTAGGCCCATTTTCAACAGAATCGCTAATGCTATCATTAGCTAATACATTAGCATTATTGGCAATTGACATGTCACCATCATGCAAGGGTTCAGGCGGTATGGTGTTGGAACGCTGTTCAAGCGCTCGTCTTCTCTCTTCCCTCTCTTTCCTCATCAAGTGCATTTCCTTTGCCGTTTCAGCTACATCTGCAGTTAATTTGTCGAGATTTGGTTTCAGACTCAGCAATCCTGCTGTTGTTTGTTGATAGAAGTTCAGTTGTTTTTCAGCAAAATTTGTCAAATGATACAGGATCTCTTGGTCTTTCCGCCCTCCATGTAGATCTTGCATGTAAGCATGATAGTCGAAACGTTTCAATTCGAAGTTTTTTCGTTTATTCTGATACTTGGAATCTGACTCAAGTTTCTTCTTTTCTTTAGCACTATCTGGTTTTATTGATAAATACTTTGATAGAAATTGATAATAATCACGGGATTCCTCATCAAATGCCTTCTTCTTAGCATCTGCAACCTTGATATCATTTTCATACAGCTTCCTTAACGGTTCAATAAGCAGAACTTGTATCGTCCGGGTGTATGTCTCTCGATTTGTGGAGATCATCTTCATAGCCTCATCTAAATAGTTCTCGAGTATAGGCTGAAAGGCTTGTGGATGTGCTGCTGCTGCAGCTTTCAAGGCAGATATGAACTCATCGTCGGCCTCTGCCATTCCCTGCAATGCCTCATGATTATTTGCCGCTGTTTTCATGATTCGCTTGATATGATGGCGAAGCGAGCCCGTCTTCTTCTCGAAAGCAGTTAATGTTGCCCGGAATAGAGGGCCGTCTTCGGGTTCATGCTGACGTATGAGGTCATCGGAAGTACGACGCCCGCTACCTGACACAGAGGTGGATGTCGAACCAACGGTTAGCATGGATAAATTTGAAGCCTGTTGAGGCGGATTTTCAGGACTTGATGTGCGAATAATGCGTGTCATGCCAGGAGACCAAGTATTATAATTGTTCAACAACGATGATGACGGTGAAGAAGCGAAATGCGATAAACCATCCAAGGAGCTAGAACTTTTCGAGTGTCGATGAAAAGAAAACCGTACTGTTTCTGCAAAAAAGGGGACAAGCTAATCAAGTTCCTTGATCTTAAATAATAAATCTTCATGGCTCGATTGTAGAACAAACCTGCTACCCAGAAAGTGAATGAGGACAATGTCAGGAAAGCATTCTCCTTTGCGTCGTATTCAACGAACTAAAGGCACGATGGGAATCAGTTCTAATTAATTGAAATAATATTCGTCAAAGTGCATGAACGAATCAATGCACTCGACAGTCTATTAGATAAACTTACGCAACAATAATTTCGCCAGCCATTGTGTATTTCGTCCATAGTTTGCGGAGCCGCCCATTTCCAGGTCCATTCATGCTCAGTAGGTTTTGTACCGTCAGTCTCAAAGTTCCCGACAAGTGCAACGTTCGGGTGCTTGTGTAGCTGTCAATGTTGAAAGTATGAAGTGTATTAAGAGACAAACATTATAAAATTATATAGAGTTTTCTTGTCTAAAAAGCTAAACCAATGTGCTCTTTCATTAATCCTATCGTTTCAATTATGTCATTCAATAATTAATTGTCGCCATTGACGTATCAATGTTAGAACTAACGAATTCATCCAAAACAAAAAGACGGGAGGAAATAGAAAACTCTCTCGAATGCATGTCTGAAAATACGCAACTTACATTCGGATCATCATTAAATTCGACGGTTAATATTCTTACTAATTCTTTTTCATTTGCAACGTTTATAAAAGTCAATCCCTTGACTTCGTTTTTATCTCCATCGGCGGACCCAATGCTGAATTTGAACGTAAGCTTTAAATGTTTGTCCTTTACGAACTTTGGTAACAGCTGACTGAAAGAGATTTCTTGGGCGTCCGGATCCTGAGCAAACTCGAGCAGATCTGAAGTATTGGATACAGCGACTACTTTATTCGAGGAAACAGGGAACGTTATGTACGGATCGGAGGAAGAGTTGGAAACTATAATCTCGGTGATTCGAACTGTTTACAAGAATCATGGTGAGCGTCGTGAAGTAACTGTCATAGCTTTAACAGTATATGCGAGAAACATAGTGATGCCATCGTAATCACTTACATCGCTCGGGATTGCTTGTGTATAGAGCCGGGTGTTCGTTCAAAGAGCTCCCAACGTTTCCCATAGTGGAGGAGCGATATAGAACACCGTTTTGCTATAATCTATATTATCGCTTGGAGTTTCTGGACAGCTGCACAAAAGAAAAAGGCTTAACCGAAAATATAACTGTTTATGTCCGAAGAAAGGTTGACCATAAATGAAAGAATTTCTCAAAGTCTGTTTGTAATTAAAGACAAAAACAACCACAAATTGTTTACTGGTTGGAGGATTTTCCTGTGTTCTGTGATCCTGGAACTGTGCGTGTCACGCTTAAAAGTATCATTTATTTTGAATGTTTGACAAATATAGAATTTTCCGAGCCGATCCTTCTTTAACGTTAATATTAAAGGGCACATTCACCTGATCAGTAATGGTGAGGCGCACCAACAGGGCACGTAAGGTAATTACGTCAACAAATTACAATGATTAAATTGACATAATATTTTTTATCGGCTATAATAAAACTTTTGAAATTCCAAAAGCATAATGGCCTCTTCGTCGAGCTCGTCCTCCAACGACCCAGATAGACGTAATAAAGCCCAAGCTGATTACGTCAAGAAACTAAAAGAGCGGCGTGAAATTGAGGCAAAAGTGAAAGAATGTGCATAGATATGGCATAAAAATTAGCAAATTTGCTTTGAATTTACAAAATCGACTAACATTGCTCCTGTAATATTCTTGCCATTCAGTTCGCCTTGACCTTCAAGAGCTTGAAAAACAGTACGAAAAGACAGAAGAAGACATTAAAGCTCTACAAAGTGTAGGCCAAATTATAGGAGAAGTTCTGAAGCAGTTAGACGAAGAGCGCTGTAAGCACAATAATAATTCGCTACAAAACTTCAATGCATATCAAACTGTCCCGATCTGATTATCTTTGGCTTACAGTATATGCCTCATTCATTCTACAGTCATCGTCAAGGCCTCATCTGGTCCACGCTATGTCGTTGGATGTCGAAATAAAGTAAACAAAGAGAAGCTCAAACAGGGCACGCGTGTCGCTTTGGACATGACAACTTTAACTATCATGCGGATGCTGCCCAGAGAAATAGATCCTTTGGTTTATAATATGAGTCTGGAAGATCCAGGGAAAGTGAATTTTGCAGGAATCGGCGGTCTTACCGAACAGATTCGTGAGCTTCGTGAGGTATAGTTTTATCTGTAATTTATACATGTTAGTATTCCTATCAGTATTATTTTAACTGTGAAATTTTATTCAGGTGATTGAACTTCCTTTAATGAACCCAGAACTTTTCCTTCGTGTGGGCATCAAGCCGCCGAAAGGCGTACTCTTGTATGGTCCGCCGGGTACTGGCAAGACACTTTTAGCTCGCGCTGTAGCAAGTACCTTGGAAACGAACTTTTTGAAGGTTGTTTCCAGCGCAATCGTGGATAAGTATATCGGCGAAAGCGCAAGATTAATTCGCGAGATGTTTGGATATGCCAAAGACCACGAGCCTTGTATCATTTTTATGGACGAGATTGATGCTATTGGCGGAAGGCGCTTCTCAGAAGGAACTAGTGCTGACAGAGAAATTCAAAGAACTCTGATGGAGGTTGGTCCATTAGATGTGATAAAAGCCTGACGTTGGCAGTACCAAGTTCAATACTTGTCATTCAAACGATATTTGAAATTGATCGCATCGCTTTGCTGTAGCTGCTTAATCAAATGGACGGCTTCGATTATCTCGGCCAGACCAAACTAATTATGGCCACTAATCGACCCGATACACTTGATCCTGCATTGTTGCGACCAGGTCGGTTAGATCGTAAGATCGAAGTTCCATTGCCCAATGAACAAGGGCGGCTGGAAATTCTAAAGATTCACGCAGCACCTATCACAAAGCACGGCGAAATAGGTAAGTTCTATATTCGGGAGACAATTGTTGCTTTCCATTAAAATCCTATTATTCATCTTACCACAATTGCTTTCTAGATTATGAGGCTATTGTAAAATTATCGGACGGTTTCAATGGTGCTGATCTACGGAATGTGTGTACAGAAGCAGGTAACGTGAATATAACAAAAAGAATTAGCCAAATTAAAAGATACATGCTTAAGAATTATTATTTTTGTTGTATTAGGCATGTTTGCAATTCGCGAAGAGCGCGATTATGTAGAACAAGAAGATTTTATGAAAGCGGTCAGAAAAGTTAGCGATGCAAAAAAACTGGAATCCAAGTTGGATTACGAGAAGCTATAGACATTTTCACTAAACATCAAATAAAATTTCTATATATTGAATAAGTGGCAAGGGCGAGTGCAATGGTATAAATGATACTTTCATATTAAACGATTTTATTCTTCTGTTAATCTATTAAATTTACAGCCTATATATTATATATCCTGTATAATGTTGAGGGTTTCTCAGCTCTTTATTTCGTATGGAATTGTGAAACATAGTTGAGAAGCCGAGTATAACTTCACTTCGTAGCCGCTGCACCTTCTTGGTAGTCGAGTTAATGAGCACGATCACGCCTCTATCTCCTCAACACACACGCACACGCACACACGCACACACACACACCCCCACACGCCCTCTCTTTAATAAAAAGACATGACTACACTTTGGGTTTTTTAACTGTTACCTCCACTTTGTCTCCCTGAAAAGGAAATTTTCGTTAATATAGCGTATAATCTATTAGGACATGGAACAATGAGTTTTACGTGAATTTTTAACATACGTCTACTTTTCGCTTTTGAGCATTCCCTGTACCAAACTTTTCGGCGCGTTTGCGTCGTTTTTCTTCCTCGATGGGGTCAACCGATGTCGATTTGTTCCCATTTGTCTTGTTATTTATACTTGATGTTTCTCCTCTTGGTTGAAGGCCAAATTTCTCCGCTCGTTTTTTCAACTTTTCTTTGTCCTCGGCAGAAAGTTTCTAAGACATGAATAAAAAAATACAAAAGACCGAACACAGACGTAAGAATAACAATGGGTTTACGGAGAGCATTCTTGCTAAACTGGTGCAGAAAAGATGAGAACTTGGATATCGTACAGGTCTTGGTTGACTTCGCACATTTCCGGAAGAAGAGAATGACCGACCTAAAGAGACATGTATTCATATGAATACGGGTTACAAATAACTGAATTCTGACACGCCAATTGCAACGTACCTCTAGATACGTCTTGTGAATGATATGAAGCAGAACGGCCTGGATTCCTTTGCGCAGGCTTTTCTGAATCATTTGATGTTGGTCCAAATTTTTGTTCACGCTTACGCCGTTTCTCTTCTTCGGTCAAAAGAACCGGTGCCTTAACAGGATTGTCATCGAATGTGATCTTTTTACATCTAAATCCGCTAGCTGTCACTACATACTCCTCTTGGGGCACTAACTCTCCGGATTCTGCGGTCGAATTTGCTGATTCTTCCGTATCAGCTTTGGTTACAGTGATTTTTGAATCGGACAACCGATTTTCTGAAGGATTTTTATTGTTGTCTTTAGAATCGTTATCTTTTTTTGATTCTACTTTCTTTGGCGTGTCCTTTGAATCAGCCGCTGCCGGTTTTGGAGAGAGAGATACGAAATCGAGGTCACCCTCTTTTCCGAGTATATCCCTACATAGAGAAATATTCGAAATTAGCGCAGTCCCCAAATTGATAGCGGATGGCACAAATTGGTTCAATGGCAGTAGATATTATTTTAAATATTAAAATTTGTTCAATATACGCAATTGAGAACAGCTTTGACCATGTTCAGGAATGAACGTACGATATAGACAAATCCCAATCGTAGTTTTCATCAATGCCAGGAGAAGCAATGTCATCTAACTTGAAGTCGTCATCATTTGGTGAGTGTTGTTCTTTTCCTGTTGAGTGGACGTCGTTGGTAGTGACATTGTTCGTTGGGACTTGGCTTAATCTTATTGATGATTTGAGATCGGAGACGTGGTTCGTTGTCTCGTTGACTTGTCCAATCGAGATAGAGTTGCTTTGTTTGCTCTGCTCGAAGGCAACGATCCGAGCTACTAGATCTTCTTTCTTTCCAGTTATGGGAAGCCCCCTCTTGCTGAGTAGATCTTTAAGTTCTGTTACCTTCAACACACGTAGCTTAGCTTCAGTCAACTCGATTGCTTCAGACATTCTGACTACTATGAAAAGGATACTTGTTATATGTTATTATGCTATATCGTTGTGTGCGTGCTGCACAAAAATCAAGTATAGCGCCACAGGAAATTTTGGGGAGTCTGTAATTTTAAACGCCACGTTTGTCCTACCTATGTTAGATCACGCATTCCTATTACAATTACTATTACTATACAAACCCGAGTCATGCAATTGCACAAAAGGAAACATCGACATTCCCCGACCCCGACCGTAAAAGGTTTTAGCGGTTTTCAATGTTTAGCGGATAATAATAATCTTAATTGTCGATTGTTTTTCATTCAATTGCTGAAGTCAACGTTGCGGCCTTTATGTGAAGGAATCATAAGCAAACTTTCGATGGGATAAGCAATTTTCTACATAACAAGCCATTATACACGCAATGAATTCTTCTAATTACGTATAGCAAACACATACAGTAAAAGCGTTTGCCAATAACAAGTACAACTATTGTTGAAAGAGGCTGGAAGATTTCGAATACTGAGACGTTTATTGACGCGTAAACCATCAAACCAATCTATCGATACCACTTTAAAAAGACAACGTGGGTGTTTTACAACAAATACTGTATGATGAAGTCCTTATATAGTAAAAAGCTCCTGAAAACAAATAGCATTACAGAGTCTCTTTGTCAATATCAAGCTGATAATAACGGATATATGTGCAGGTAATGGGCTTTTTCCAGAAACGCATTTACCAGTGGCGCAGTTCTGATGAAAGCGGAATACAGACATGACTTTCAGTCCTAAAAGGATAAAATATGTAACATTGAAGGTAATTTTGTGACATTCATCAATCTAGAATGGAAATGTAAATAATTTGAACTCGTTATTTATATATTACTGAACGCTGTAAGACATGTATGAGATTATAAGTAAGCACCGTTAATTAATTGGTCTGTCTTTAATAATCTTTTGTTTAATTTTATAATAATGGTAATGAAAAATACTTTAGTCGTAATAAATTAAAGGAGAATAAGGTTCTTCCGTGTGGTTTTATAAATTTACGCAAACTTTAACGTTCATACTCGCAGTTGGGCCTAGCCCATAACACCATTATTATTATAGCGTAACTCCATAATAACATAACCCTTTAAACATAATTATAATAAGCTCTGGCTGTACGTATTAAAATGATATGTTCTTTTTATTTTTCATTAAGCTATTAAGAGAAGAGATATTATCTGCAGTTGCATTATCTATTTGCCCACTATATCACTTGAATCTATTTATAAGTAATAATGGACATCTCCTCCTCCTCTTCATCATTTGATAATTTTATCTTGACTTTCTGCCTCTATGGATAATTACACATCAGTTGGTTCTTCACAAAGTTAGTTGATCGTAGGGTATAATTAATGATGACATCTTTAGAAAATCAAATTTGATAAAGCAAGTTACATAAATGTCATATGTCATATAAATAACTAGTAACATAATCACGACGCAAAAGAGTTCAGTCCGTCACCTCCGAGTTGTTCCAGAGGGCATTTGACCAAATATGTAAGTGATGCGAGCGAAAATCAGCAAAATTTACAGTCTTTATTATTGTCTGTCATTTTCGTTTATAGTAGGACACTAACAATTGTTACGTTCGGTCACCTGGGAGATCAAAGGGTATCCTCAAAACTTGCCCTAAACATCAATTAAGGCGCAGCTAATTCTTGAAGGCGACTCACTTGTAAAACATACTGCAATTTTTGCGAATAAGTTACCCATAAGATGCGCTAAATTTATTATTAGATAATTCATGGTAATTGTATTTTCCATAATGCAAATATTGAAAATAGGAGACGGGTCAGCAACTATTGAATAGTACCCTAGGTTCAAAATCCCAATAAAGAAGCAAGAATTTTTAAATAGTTGGCGATCATCATGAAATAGAGTCGTTTTTACTGCAGTACTTAGAATTAGCTTTTGGTTTCAATTCAACTGAAGCAGAAACTGAAGTAGAAGCAAGCTTTTGCTTATGAGCAGACGGGTTATTTGTCAATCCTTCATTTTGATTGTTATTTTACGTTAATGTCGAATCTTGTCACGTGGTGAACAATTACATCATTATCTTAATAATATTAATATTAGTAATGGAGTCGTCTTTTGATTGCCATCATTATACATTATCGATGGCTGAAAGTAAATGGACTTGCTCACCTTCAAAAGAAATCCGACAACAAAGACAACCAAGCCCCTTGCGTAAACAACAGCACATATATGGAACAAACCCACAAACAGTCGTTGGGGTCAATTACTACAATTCCAAAACCGGGGAGCTGTACACACGCATTGGAATCGATTGATGTGAAAACGTAATTCGTTCAGATCTGCCAAATCGCAAACAAGAACCATAATTGGTAATAAAGCATCAAATACACACATGTGGCAATGCATACTCCCCAATAACTTATTATTGAAGTGATCAACTACGCTACGTATATCATTACTTAACCCTGAAGACCGCTGGCACGTGGATTCACTTTCTTTCTCTAAACTCGTATCTTATACCGTCATCATGTCCAACAACGAAACGCAATTAAAGCGAGCGATGTCTGTTATCAGAAAAGCATGTACATTGTTCGTGTTGACCGAAAATTAGGCATTGATTAACGACACGACCGTCTACAAATATATAGACAACAGTTGGACAATTCGTAAACGAAGTGAGTGGCCCGCGGAACCAACGGCAGCAGCAACAACGGCGACAACGAAATAATCGAGTCAGGTTTTGTCAGTAACAGTGTCGTCGAACAACACCTTACAAAACCCATAAATCGATAAACTACATTCTTGATAAGTACCGGCAGTGTGCACAGAAAAAAGCATCCGAATAATACGATTGAAAATCACGACAACAAATTCGAAAAAGAAAATTACAGCCGACATATTCTGAAACGGGTATCTTCAAACATTTAACATCGACAATAAAACAGCTGTTGTTGAAGTTGATATTAAAGTAAATTTTTATTGTTACATATTAATATTAGGTTTAATAAACCGTTGTGACATGATAATCCAATTAGAATTTAGTATTATGATGGAAACCACCCGTTTAACAATTCAAGAGTACTAATACGTTTACTTGACTAGTCTCGTACAAATACAAACACACTATCTAGTAAACAAATCATAGGGCATAAATAAAAGCGCTCAAATTCACCACTCCCACTCCCCCTCTTTACTTCCCTCCATCTCATTATTTTATTCACCCTCACTTTGCGAAACCAGAAGAATAAGGATCAAAGCCGAGCATTGATTTACAAATGTTGTAAATAAAAATGCTGAACGACAAGAAAAAAACAAGGAAGACCAAAAAAGTTGGAGGAAGCCGAAAGAAAAAGACGGGAAGAAAAACTAGCTGAAAACCAAAAACTTATAGAAGAAGAAAACAACAAGAATTGGCCTAAAAAGAAGAAGAGAAGCCGAAGAAACAGACAAAAAGCCCTCCAAGAAATGGGTCCGGTTCATTTGCCCGACAATCATTTTCCCGACAGTCATTTGCCCGACAAACGTTTGCCCGACAATTATTTGCCCGACAATTATTTGCCCGACAAATTATGTATCATAAGTATCGTAATCAATTGATGAGTATTTGTATATGTTGTATACTGTCAATAACTTATTTAAGATAATCAGACAATGTAACAATGTTTTTTTATTTAAAAAAGAAATAATACAAAATTAAATTAAAGTAACATATTGTGGGCAATTCCTCGAAGAAATTCCATACGTGACCTATTATTACGGTCATTAAAGACAGTTTGAATTCGCGTTTCATGCATATAATTTCGTCTGCTTTGCACAGGTCGTGGTGCTCCGCGCACAATCGATTCTATGTCGAGTTCAACACGATTCTGTTCCTTTCGTATTTCTTGTATGATTTTAAAGACACCTACATGCGCCTCTGCTGAATTTTGCGTGCGAGGAAACGCGTTATTAATGTTGTCAGCCACTGACCAAAAATCAGGTACAAATAATGGCGGGCTCCGAACTATATTTCCATTCCTTAATTGTCGCCGTATTCTACCATAGACATAATTATCTTCAAACCACTGTATTATTTCATTAGCCTCCAAAGGAATATGGCCTCTTAATTCATCAAAAGCCGCAGGAATTTCATGGGTGGTAAGAAAGCAAGTGCGGGGATATGCCGTATCAGTAAACTGAAATTCTCATTGTTTCCATATTGAGTGCTCAGACCGGACATTTGTACTCTTCGATAAACATTCTGGGCTAAATGAAAATGACAACCCTTATTACGAACCCCCGGAAATTCCTCACGAGCAGCGTTAATAGCGGCTTGTTCAAAGTCTGTTAGAATAAACTGTGGTTGAAGATCAATATTTTCTTCTTCACTAAAATTAATTATGTCTTGAAACAATCGTCTATAACATTGTTCCGATTTACTAGACATTAGTGCATAAACGAGAGGCATAATTCTGGAGTTGTCATTCCCACCTACACTTCCGTGAATAGTGTATAGCTGTTTGAAAATTGTAGGAACGGTTTTAAACGTGCCATCCATTATCCAGAAAGGCGATTGTTCCAAATATCGAATATTAGATGTGGTGGTGAATATAAGTATTCTGTTTTGCCCCAAGTCGGAATCTCTTATCAAAAAGGCTGATCCATCGAATGTTGTTGTTAGATTTTCAGGAATGACAAGATCATCCAAAGATTCTGGTTCAGTGGGAAGCTCGGAACGCCGAATTCGTTTAACAGTTTGACTGAGTGCGTCACGGGATGGAAGATATGGATGTATTTCGCGAGAACTATTAGCAGCTACGGTTTGAATTATTTGTGCTGGCCGCTCGCTTGTTTCTCTTGCTCTCTCCTTCACAGTATTAACAGATCTTATAACGTTAATTCGATTTGCTTCAGCAGCATGATTATGGTCAGAAGTACTTCGGAGATGATGTTCTCCATCAACTAATCTAGTAGTTGCAAATGACTGTCGGGCAATTAAACAGTTCCCCAAGAAATAAGGCCGGCCGTATTACCAACGTGCGATGAAATTTAACTTGTTCTCATGGAGTTTGATAAATTAATTAAGAGATCAGGGTAACTAAGAGAAGACTACATAGCCAAATGTCGTGATATTGTCATATGTGATACATCTGTGTCATTTACTAGTAAGTTATCGTATTTGCCAATGTTTGGGTAGATATTGCTTTCGAGGATGTGGTATTCGTAAGAAGTACCGTTCAACCAAAATGCTCCTGCGCTATACATGATGACGTGCGACAAGAATAATTATTTCAAAATATTGCACTAATTGTATTAGGTATCTATACGCACAATACGCGATTTTACTGCGGATATGTCAAATTGATTTCACGTGACGTAAATTCTTTGTTTACTTCTACTACTACTAAGAAAAGGAACGACTCTTATCTATACTTGCTCATGCGTAGAGTCATTACCAAGTCAATTTGTGTGGATCGTGATATGGAAACCGGTTTTAACTAACAGCACCAGTGAATTAACAACAAGTAGATCGAATACCTCTGTAGTATATATATATGCCCCCAATGGACAAGGCTCCGGTCCAAGCCTATGCAAAATTAGAAAGCGAAAGCTTCTGCTACTATATAAGAACTCTTCAGGTCATGTTGGGACGTAAGGCTAGTTCTTCTGATCAAGTAGATATACACCTAGGTCCAACTAAAGCTATTTCGCGTCAACACGCGCGACTTTCCTATAATTTTGCTACCCAACGCTTTGAATTGATGATATTTGGAAAGAACGGTGCCTTTGTCAATGAGCAGTTCGTTGAGAAAGGAGAAGTCGTCCCACTAGAGAACAGGTATGTCTCGTAACTATGTATCTACATCTGTAACGACCAAAGTGACTTTATTCTACTACGACTGCAACCGAAGTCTATAAGTGACGCGTCACATGTCACTATATTTATCCCATAGTTTATAACACGTTCTAAGTACTGTTGGTATTTCCTATGTGAAATGTATTTCTTTATATAATTACATGCTATTTGTTTATACATTTAACCATATGTAAATCACTGCCATTAGAGTCGTTCATCATCCTCATCATTAAATAACGTCAATAATCTTATACCAGGACCAAGATTCAAATAGGAGAAGTACGATTTTCCTTTTTGCTCCCTCGAATGGATACCGACATTGATTCTACGGACAATGGAATGTATTCCTACAAAGATTACGAATGTGAAGATACTGAAGATGCTAGCATTGATGATGATGACGACGATGATGACGATGACGACATGAATGTAGATGAAAGTAGTTTAACTGACGACGAATCAAGAATCAGGTCCATTCGTCGACAACAACCTAATGTTATCACAAGATCAAAGGCAAAGAATGATCCCAGCGTGGCGACGATGGACGCAAGAGAATCGTCATCTGGAAGGGTAGCTTCATCAATCGATCAATCAGAAGTATTCAAATGTCAGTCGCGCACGGTAAAACCTCCTATGTCGTATGCCGCTCTAATAGCACAGGCTATAAATGCTGCCCCACATAGAAAGCTCACATTGAATGGAATTTACAATTACATCACTAACGAATACCCTTATTATCGTATCGCACAGAATGGTTGGCAAGTATGTGAAAATGTGGCAATCTCATTTTAATTACGTTACTCCACACAGTTATTCATGCTCACGAAATTCTTGCATTGAATATGTAGAACTCTATTCGCCACAACCTATCTTTAAACAAAGCATTCATGAAAGTACCAAGAAAAGTTAATGAACCTGGAAAGGGAGCTTTTTGGTCAATCGATCCCAATAATGAGGGCCAGCTATGCAATGGTGCTTACAAAAAAAAACGACCAACTAGTAGAAAAAGATCAAGTTCAACAGTGTCATATGTAAAGTCTCCTCGTGCAAAGTTACCGAACATAACAATAGAACACTGTTCTCGATTCTTCAGTGGAATGCCTCCACGTTCGCGTGAATCAACTATTACCGAGCCTACATCTGTGTCTTTGCCTCGCAATGGTGTTAATTCGGAATCACCTACAGAAACGCAGAGGTTGTCTGTGCCAAACTCTATTTCAACGACACCATGTTTACCGCCAAGGAGTAACCAACCAAGTGGTCTGTCCGATGTCGCTTCTGATATTCCAGATACAGTCATGGAATCGGCCTCATCTGTTCAAACACTCGAAAATACGCATGGTCCAGTTCACAGCGCTCTGCCTGACAGAGTTCCAAGTACGACTAATGGTGGTAATTTTGGTGCGCTTGCAACGAATCAGAAAACGCTAAATTCTCCTCATAACGCTTCGATCAACGGTACCAACATGACAACTACTGAGTTAGTGGCCGCTCATCTTTCACAATTGACGGGGCAACCAGTCTCTTCTGCTGTCATACAATTATCATCTAATCGACTAACTCCCACTCAACTGCAACAACTTTCGACTGCACCACTTGTTCAAAGGCCGAATGAGTTAATCATCAAGTTCGAAAACCCAGGTTCTGATCAACAGAGTATACCGAATTCATCAACACGCAGGCACAATAAACACAATGAAAAGGTGAATATGACAAACACGGCAACAACTGTCACATTGAACTCACAAATTACTCCTTCGACATCATCCGTTTTTATAAACAGTCACCAAAGGTAAATGAAGCAAAGTAAGGTTCATTATACTCTTCTAAAATAACATTCATCAGCAATAGTAGCAGCTATCTGCTGATCTGTCTATAGACGTCAATGGCTACTATAAACGAGATAGCGTTGCAAATCCTTAAACTAATTCTTTTATGGAAAGTGAGCTTTTACACATGCATTCTCCGATCGTAGGGTCGCGAATGATTGGCCTGAATGACATTCATATATTGGGAAATAGAATTGGTTGATGAATAGTCTACTACGACTGCGGGAATTCATGTTGGGATCGATCATTGTTTGCTCCAACTCTATTTCGTATTACAATTACTTTTACCGTTTAATAAAATTCTATAAAGTTGTATATCAGTCACTTCATTGAGGTGATTAAATAAGGCACGCGTACTTCGATCACGTGGTATGAGTTTCCACACCTCACTAACAAATCGAATTAATTTGGCAACACCCCTGAGAGTACAAACCATTTATGGGATCACTTTATGTAGCCCGCATTCTCATGTTCTTTTCCCTTGCGCCAGTTTTCTCGTGGATAACTCAGGGACTCACAGACTCATGGATACCCCACCCACATACTTTGACATACTGAACGATCTCAATCGGGAGGTCTTTCAGGCTCAACCTAAAGATGTGTATCAATTTTGTGCCAACTATTTTAATAGAAAACTAGAGGAACAAAGAGTTAAACTTCTAGCAAATGGTATGCCGCAAACATATTCTGATTGGCTTTCTTGGGCTAGAGTAATTAGCACCAAACCGTCTATTCGTTCTACTAGAGGAAATTTTTAGAGTTTGAATTAGAAAATATTTCAGAGATCTCTAATTCTTAATATTCGTATTTTAACAACAAAGGTCAACAGAATATGCAGTTTGTCCAGCCCCCAGGCATACCTGACTTTTACTCTTCTAAAGCCTCTACGGCGAGTACGCCAACGACGGATTACTATGCAGACAGTGACGAAGAGATGTATGATGAAGAACCCGGTGATTTACCTATAATTCCAATAACTTATAACCGTGGCCGTCGCACATCCGTAAGTGCAGAATCGATGGCTCCAAGTCAAGACAAAGACTACATTAAAGTAGTCATTCCCAAGACAGAACAACAAAGACAGCGAATAGAGGCGTCGATCGCCAATAATTTTCTATTTAAAAATTTAGATGAAGAACAGTATAAAGACGTAATTGATGCAATGGTTGAGAAGAGAGTTATTGAAGGCGAAGAAGTGATCAAGCAAGGTGGTATCGGTGATTACTTCTACGTCGTTGAAACCGGTACCTTCGATGTCTATGTCTCAAAGAACGGAGCCCCTCCGGAGAGAGTCAACGAATATGGTCCAGGTGGGAGTTTTGGTGAGTTAGCATTGATGTATAATGCACCACGTGCTGCTAGCATCGTAGCGACTTCAGATGCTGTTCTTTGGGCACTCGATCGAGTTACATTCCGGCGTATCTTGATGGAGAACACTTCTCGCAAACGTCGAATGTACGAAACATTCCTTGAGGAAGTTCCTCTTCTAGTCTCGTTGGAACCATATGAACGACACAAGATTGCAGATGCGCTAGAGTCTCTCTACTACGAAGATGGGGAGCTTGTAATTAAACAGGGGGATATTGGTAACAACTTTTACCTCATAGAATCTGGTGAAGCTCGCTTGACCAAAGTCGACGAAGATGGAGTTGAACATGAGCTTCCAGGGCTGAAAAAAGGAGATTACTTTGGGGGTATTTACAAAATGACGTTCCGCTATATGTTTTTATTTTATGTGTTGGCGCTGATATGACTATTTCTGCTTCACAGAGCTTGCTCTTCTCAATAATAAGCCGCGCGCAGTAAATATTCGTGCAAAAGGACGACTAAAGGTTGCAACGTTGGGAAAGAAGGCTTTTGTTCGACTCTTGGGACCAGTCGTTGATATTTTTAAACGAAATTGCGATAACTATGACTAGTAGAAAAGACCCCTTTATAGTAATTTGTTCATACACGGGCCCTAAAGGTACATATTTGTTATTACTCTGACTAATACATGTATAATTTAGCCGAAATTTAACAATCTCTGCAAATTTGTCACAAGCAACACATTTTCAGTGTTATATATAGATGTTTGCCATAGAATCCAAATACCCAGTTTGTTTACCTTTTATACAACCACAAAAATTATAAAGTAACTATCAAAAATTGATGCAAATATTTATAAAATAAGCATTTAAATTCATGATAAAAAGGCTTGAACAATTGCGCAATCGAATGGTAAATGGGGGAGGGAGGCACATTAGATACGTGTGAACTAAAATTTTTGGATAACAAACATAAATTGGGGCAAGTGAACATTTGATCATGTGAGTCAAAAGAGGCTGATGTGGCTGGAAATTGATGAAGCTTTGTTTGATTTATAGCTGTGGCTTATGCCCAAATCCAGACTGACAGCATAGCGGGCTTTAATATGATTGGATGACAGTTGAAATGTTACACACATAGTCTGCACATACTGACCAATTGTATGCCATGAAAACAAATTGTTAAAAGATAAAATCTTAAATTGCACCTTTTTTTCTTACATACAAGATTCCAGCAAGCAGAGTCTAGCCCGTTCTAATGAAAAGAAGGGAAAAAGAAAGAGTCGACACTGCGACTTAAGAATTTTCTGGACAATTTAGTGGAACGATAATTAGTTATAAATACGAGTCGTAGATAGTAGCTAAAAATCATCGTTCCGATCACTCGAATCATATCTTCAGGTCAGATCAATTCAGCAAGACGTTGCTATTAGATAGTTTCTTTATATTCTAATAAATAACCGATTCAAATAAAATCATTACTATTTCATTTATTCCCTGATAAAAGATACTTAGCATCGTTTGGGCAAGTGTAAATCGCTTTCTCGTCAGCAGTGAATAGAATTTAATCTTGCCGATAAATTCTATTTAGTACTTTTGCAATTAGCGTTAGGGTTATTATAGCACTTTTCAAAATAGTATGATCATCATCATTTCAGCCAATAGAATCAGTTATAATCGCCTTATAATCGATGGTGTAACAACCCAACAAGTCTTCCTTTTCTTGCCTTGCGCTGTTTAGTAATCACTGGCTCGCAGAAGTTTTCACGTTATAATCGTGTTTTCGCAAAAAAAGTTGACCAAATGTTGTGACTGCAGAATTTTGAAAAGAGCGATAATTGTTAACACATTAAATAGCCGTTTCGATAGGCCTTGAAATTAATCCCATCAAGGAAATCTCGAGCAGTAACTTAGGAAAGGCGTATACAAGAGCGATAGTATACAAATCGTGAGTATAAAATCCTAGTTTAAAGGTCACTAATTGTACGATATTTAGTTTAAAGTAGGAAGAGCAAAAGCTTTCGTTGGAAACGAACTAAAAAATAAAGCGGATTAAAAGAGTTGGAAACTGAAGTTGCTAGATTAACCCAAGAAAACAAACAACTAAAAGAACAGCAGAATAATCAAACTGCTCAAATTGAAGTTAAAGAATCTAAATGATGATCGTGATTGAAAATAAAAAAGTAAAAAGGTTATTCTAATAATTTTCTTTTCTTTTTTGATTCTCGGTTAGAATTTTCTTGCATTCTTTAAAACTCTTTCCTCTTGATAAACTTCATAAGTAATATTTTCTTTGTTTAAATATGCTTGCAAAGACTTGATTCTGTTAGTTTGAAAATATATGGTACAATTTTTTCGCCTTGTTCTTTTTTTAGAATACTTCTGATTGTGCTGTAATTCTTTGGTTCAATGGTGGATTTGATGTAAATTAACTTCATTAACATATAGATCAAGACGACAACATAGTTCTGCGTTGGAGAAATGTTATTATCTGGAGAATGTCTTAATGCTTCTTGGGCAATTGTCATGCCATCTGCTTGCTCGTTCAAACTTGTGGTCATCGATAACGATTTCAGCATAAGCTATTTATTCTTTTGAACGTGCCCTATACTCTCTACCCATCTATCTGCCACCATTGTTTTCCTCCACAATTCCATCATTCTTCATACTGTTTGCTCAGATTCCGTCGTAACTTCTTCTGATTCTCATCATTTGAAGTTCTTTATCGAGCACCAACCATAGCTATACAATAGGTGAAATTAGTAAAGGCCAAATTCAACAATACTGAATAGTTATATTAACCTATCAAGTCACAACTGCCTAGGAAAACAGAATAAACCAATTACCATCAGATCTGTCAGAACCTTGCAAGTCCCAATTTCAAAAGTCGGTGTATGCCTAAAAAAGTCTCATTATCATAACTGGCGAGCATCCACCCCATGTAGTATTAGTGTTTGTTCACATCCAAGCAATCCATAAAGAAAAACTGAAGATTTAGCCCACACCTTGTACCATATAAACTAGAAATTTCACTGGTGATGCTCGCTTCAATTTTATTCTAGATATAATGACAAGGTTTAACATATCCTTCTCCTTCGTGTTATGACGTTACATGGCTTGGACCTTGGATTCTTCTGTGACTGAAATCAGGGACCAAGCACCACGATACGCACTCTTGGAGTTTTGCATTCTTTATTTGTTTACACCTACGATTGAATGCTAAAGGTGTACTTGCAACAATAAAGCATAAACATTACATATATTAAATAAATAACTATATACATATTCTATATTTATAACTACATAATCTATAATACAAACCTTAAAAAAAAAACCAACTTATGTTACATAATTAACTAGCTATTCAGTCTAGCTGGGGGGTGAAAAGGGATGCTATGGTAGTTTCTGATGGCCATCCTGCTCGTAGGATGTTTTTCTGGGTTCTGGATTTGTAGTACTTTAAGAGACCTACATATTTACTGTGTATGTCTCCTGGGAGGATTATTCTGTCTGCTATGCGAGCATCCATATGGGCATACCAGATCGCCTGGTAGGTGATGCCCATCGATACGCACTCTTGGCAACTGATCATGAACAACAGCTCTTAGCTGAAGGATAACCGCAGTTCTTCCGAATGACCAGTCAGCGCACCGCCTTCTATGTAACAGGCTGTGGTAGGTGGCCCCGCGAGGGGAATAACCGCAGTTTTTGCCTCAGCCCTACCACAGGCTGAAACATAGGGTTAACAACCCTTCGACAGACTCTTGATAAAGGAAACGGACATCGCTAATTAGTGGGTTTTTGTAATTCGTTTTGTTTTCCAGCCACCCGAATACTTACGAAAAGTCGAAGGAATTGCTGTAATGGCCGGCCGTGGGTGCTCACAGTACAACTCTTGACAGCCGAGTGCGAGCTACATCGTAAGATGAAGGATAACCGCAGTTCCTCAGAACACTCAGCAGCCGTACTGTCTTCCATGAGAGCATCTAGCAACAGAAGAGCCTTCTAATGAAGAATAACCGCAGTTTTTGCTTTTCTGGAGCTAGACGACATCTCACAGGCCTGTACACAACCAGAAAAAACGAGGACTTTTAGTCAACGTGACGTGACGGTACAAAAAGCAAAAAAACTGAGGTAGCAAAGCGTTTTCAATAGCATTCCGATCCCGGAGAACGCCAATCTTGCCAAACCGCGTCGATGGTTAAGCCCAATAATGGGAACACACCCACGACAACCGTAACGCAAACTCTGTAAATGGCGCGTTCAAGAAAAAAGGGCCCGTAGCGCGTCTGTGGCTTGGGGCCTCTAAACAACCGGTTACAGTAACGTGACCATATTTCAGCCAGTCATCAGCTTTGAAATCTTGTGTCGCATGTGGGATTTTGGGGTCGCACGCATGTTTCTTTATTTAGAAGTGAGCTGCATTTACATTTCCTAATAATAATAAGAATGTGGTGATAGATAGTGGCTATCTTATTCGTAGGACATCTATAGCATACCCAACTTTCAGCTTTTTAATAAGTATAAAAAATATATATTAATATTGTTTAATTGATTTTGTATAATAATAATAAAGTATTGTGAAGTTCTCTTGGAAGGCTGATTGATATCTTGGCATTTTGAGCGTCAACCCCCGTTCCCAAGTGATACTATCAAGCGATCAACGAGATCGAATATCTCTACTCTGATTGGTCTAAATCTAAATTCTTTCTTTTAGTTCGTTTCTTTCAAGGACCTATTGTATAGTGAACCCTCTATTCAAGCACACCCTCGGGAATGCATCAGAGCGTGCTTGAATAGAGGGATGCATGAATAGAGGGTCAGTATTTTATTGGTTTCACGTGACCGGTTAACAAAATTTTAATTGCTACTGATTTTAAACTAATGTAACGATCTAGTGCATTAATGTGTTTAATAATTCTTTAGAATCTTCTTGCTGTATCAATTTAACAAAGACGTTTTAGATGTTTAATAATTCGGCTATTGCCTATCACCATGCATTGATGTCCTAAACGGTGACTCCATTACAAAGTCAATAAAGATTTCAGTTAATTCAAGTATCTATATTAATGATGACTTTTTATTAACAACGACGATTTTAACAAAGACGTTTTAAATTTCGACACTATTACAAAGTCTGTAACAATTTCAGTTAATTCAAGTATTTGCATTAATGACGACAAAGATAATTTCTAATATTAACAAAGACATTAAACAGTGTTTCTGTTTCTTTATTCTTATCCATACATAAAGACAAAGGACAGATAACGTCTACATCATGATTCACTTAGAAGCCGATAAAGATTTCTCCGTAACAACGCATATTAATATTAATATATGTAACACGTATTAGTAAAAGATCCGCTGCATTGTCTTTGTATAGACTGATCGTCATAACTTTGACCATTTTAAACCATTATGTAACATAACCTGTTGTACAAATCACATTCACGGGCGTGCATGTATAGAGGGTGAAACTCATATAGTGGGAATCGAAAAAACCGTGCAATGCAGAATATGGAGGGTGTGCATCAATTTCCTAATTACCGAGCTTGGGAATAAGCCATGCGTGCATGTATGGAGGGTGTACATATATGGAGGGTGCTTGAATGGAGAGTTCACTGTATGTTAAATATTCTGCTTATATTGCGAATTGATTGGAAGATAGAGTTTGCCTGCTGAGAAACTAAAGTTGACACTTAAATATTAAATATTAAAGTCTTTATGCAAATTTGTCAATGTACAGTGCCCGGACAAAAGTGACTGATCACCCCTAAAATTCACTAGTAAAACATAGTAAAAACTTTACTGTACGTATTTACTATTACTATGTAAACAGTAATGATTTTAGCACCGTTTTGAAGCTAATTGATTGCGCTTTTCGAAAAAATAATAACGATATATTTAGTCTTGTTGTTGTTATAAAGCTGCAGTCCGATGAGGTGGCAGCATTTACGTACACATATGGAAAATGTATAAAATTATATTAATATGTGTAACATAGATACAGTCACTTAATCGCACGACTCCTTCATTCCAGCATCCCGGACATTTATATGATTGACTAGAATTCAAATGTGTAACATCCTGGAGAAGGACTTTTTATACAGTTTAAACTAATAAAAGAATGTAAAAATTTTACCAAATTTTCCATCACAAAAACCAAACAAACCCATTCTACGCATTCTTAAACACCTGTTTCAGTATTCTGACAAAAGTAATCCTACTAATCCCACAAGTTTAGAACAGGCAATTTTAAACGATCTTTAAAAACAATGGAACTTCCGAATGCACGCCTACAGAAGAAACTCATTGGGCCGTGTATTATTTGTGGAGTGGAGGGAAATAAAGGAAAATTTCGAAGGTTTACTGAAGACGCTTACAAAAAAGCTCTACAGCATGGAACCTTGGATTCTACATGGGTATTAAACGTTACTCAGTTCTGTAACAGTCATTACATGACTTACATTGTGAATGGTACTAATACTGAGAAAAGCGTCAAGACACCTGAGAGTGCAATTTCTTTAAAGAGACGGTGGAAAGATGATAATATAGAAAGAGGAACTATAGGAGACCAAATTGATTGTGACAATAGTCAACGAGAGTTAATAATGGAGACATCAGAGGTAAGTGACAAGGGGGAGAGAATCAAAGAGATTGATTTTATTGAATGTGTTAGATCGATGGCACAAATCTTTTATACAAGAGAAAAGAAAGAAAAAAAGGTACCAGTATATGATTGGAAGTTGCTTCGGCTGGAGTTGGAGTCAATAGACATTGGCCTTAAACCATTCCTCAACCTCCTTGAGAAGTTAATTAATCCGAGCGGTAAAGGTCTCAAAGACCACACAATCTCGCAACGGCAGAAAGGCCTCTCATTCTTATGTTATTTTCTTGCAGGGATTGGAAACAAACATATCAGTTCATTGAAAAAGGATATTGCAATGTTTCTAAATCATTCAGGTACGTCTGATCAAGCGATCGATACCTTATCTAACATGCAATTAAGTTCTACGTCGAGGGAGAATCGACGTGAGAAAAATATTATATCTTCTATTCACAGAGATAATGTTACAAGAGATCTTGTGAAATATCAGACAAATGCAATAATCGTTAATATTGACGACTATCATAATATTCATGGTCTACGGATTCCAACAACTACGTCGACTAGTGCCGTTGCACATATGACTACAGTCCTTGCCATCCCAATACCTACAGCGACTGCGATCCCAAAATACGTCGGAGATAATGTATACGCAAGCATACATAACCCACGAATCGTTGATAATAACGTTTTAATCAATAAAATAGAAGACCGATTTATGGCTCTCCTTTCTCAGTCCTTTAATGATCGGTTTGCAAAACATTCTGAAAGTGATTTACTTGACAATCTAACTGTTCATTGTTATGATATAGACATCCACGAAAAGCGACACAATCGGCAACTTAACAATACGTTATTAATAGATTTTGTCGAACTCAATTTACATTCGACGGAGGCATATATTAAGGCCATGGAGACATTCGCATCCTTTCCGGAATTTCACGAATATCTCCAGCGTAATGTTATTCCATTGGTTGCTGATTGGCCAGGCCAGATACTTCCCCGAAAAGTGATTACTATGCAACAACAACAATCGCAGAATATTCAAACGGGTAAAATTCCAGAATGCGTTAGTTCATTTATTCCAATAATGGGACCTTTGCATGTATCTCTCAACAGTCGTGAAACTGTTATGATGTTATTTTACGACTTTTTTAATTTAGCATATAAGTCCATTTTTGGAAAAAACAAAAGACTTGCTAACAAGCCTCGTCCTTGGAGAATTAATCTTCTATTACAATTAATGTCAGATGCTTGGAAAAACGTCGCTCCATATATTGAGCAAAAATTTGATTTTTCTTGTTCCAGAGATGTTGAATATCTAACATTAAAATCTCTTTTAGATGACGCCATTCCTTTAGTTCTCAACGTTTACGCAACAATTTTTAGATCGGGCGATTGGGATGGATATATTGAGGCTTGTGTGAGAATATGGTGTTTGTTTGCTCGATTTAAACGAAGAAACTATAACAAAGCACCATTGTTCTTTCTTTCAGACGTATGGTATTGGGAAAGTATCAGTCATCCTATTCTCGAGATTCTAAAAAAGCATCTCGTCTCATTTAGTGATTATCCCGTGGAGAATTATCATTCATTAATTCGACGACAAACACGGGAAACGGATACACCTGAACAACTTTCAAGAACGGCTCGCGTTATCAATTGTCTTCGGCACGATAATGTGTTTCGGGATACATTTGTTTCATCAACAAGATATCCTTACCGTAAAGAAGATTTAATAGGTTTAACTAATAGAGCATCGAT